>JAXCGZ010011370.1:82500-92500 GCA_037179515.1 Halocaridina rubra | reverse complement strand
TCAAGATAACACGCGCAAGGGACGGACCATTTTTCGGGATAGGAAGCTATCTTTCTATCTATTCATTTATCTATCCATCTATCTCTCTTTTTCTATATATATATATATATATATATATATATATATATATATATATATATATATATATATATATAAAATTTCTCTTAAAATTGTTACATATGAGGTCGCTATTTTTCTAATGCTTCTTCGAAACCAGTGCTAAATTTGGCTTAAATTACCAAGGCCAGATGTCCTTCCTGGTGCTTACCCTATCTATTAAGCCGGGCTTAGGAACAGCACGTGGTAGAGCTGACTTATCCCTCAGTGGCTAGATGCACTTTGTTCTCAATAAAGGATAAAAATACATTTTTGTGTTCTTATTTTCATTTTATTTAATGTTAAGATATTGAAGAAAATTATCTTTTTGAATAAAATAATAAAATTTATTTTTCACCCTTTCCTGATAATAACAATAATGCAAAAATATTGCACATAAAATTCCAGTATAGTGAATAATAAAAAAATATTGGTGATAATTAAGGACTTTTGGCTTTTAATTTTATTAAATGTACGTATGTATATATGCACGTGTGTATACATGTATTAATGAATTTATGTATGTATATAAATATGCTACATTTGCATGTATGTATATATGGATATGTATGCAGTGTATATGTATGTGCCTCAATACGTATAAGTTTAAGTGTATCTATATGTAAGTAGAATATTATGTATATATGTATAATGTATGTATACATTTCTATAAATGCATATACATCTCTACGTATATACATATGTATCACATACATAAACCATGTATTTCTCCTTGAACACTCCCTGCATTAAAGAGTAGCCAAATACGCACCGAAACCATGTATAGAAATAATAGAATATATAAATAAATATAATAACAAGCATATGAATAAATAGATAGATAAATAGATAACTTACATATAATAAAAACAAATATATTTGTAACAAAAAAATGCCCTGACGTGTACATTAAGCGGTGCCGAAAATATGACCATAAAAATTACCATATATTGAGACCCGTTAATAGAGAGGATTTGCCCCGCTATGATTTAAAGCCGAGAAAATGCCCGAGTCTTATTGGTAACGTAGGCTGTAGAGGCAGTCCGTGGCTCATATGTATGTATGTATGTATGTATGTATGTATGCATGTATGCATGTATATGATATTGTCCAACCTAATTCGGTATACGCTCTATGCTATTATTATTATTATTATTATTATTATTATTATTATTATTATTATTATTATTATTATTATTATTGTTATTATTATTATTATTATCAATAATTTAATTTCCTACCCATCTCAATATAAATATTAATTTTAATTAATATGTAATTGTCCCAAAGTCTAAGGTTAGGTTAAGCTAGAAAAAAAGGTTAGGTTAAAACGAGCCACGCCCTCTTCTATGCAGCCATTTTGAACTAGCAATGGTCCTAAAATTATGAAGGCCTTTGGTTACTTAACTATATCATTGTTAAATATCACACAGAGAAAACATAAAATCATTTGATGTGTGTATATATATATATATATATATATATATATATATATATATATATATATATATATATATATATATATATATATATATATATATATATATTAAAACAAAGCGACCAGCGCTTTTAGAATATAGTTGAATTGATAATTTCTATCTAAGTACCTAATGTGTGTAAGACAAGAGTTCTAGAACTACAAATACCCACGTGTGTAAGACACTTGGAGTTCTAGAATTACAAATACCCACATGTGTAAGACACTTGGAGGTCTAGAATTACAAATACCCACGTGTGTAAGACACTATGAGTTCTAGACTTACAAATACCCACGTGTGTAAGACACTATGAGTTCTAGAATGACAAATACCCACGTGTGTAAGACACTTGGAGTTCTAGACTTACAAATACCCACGTGTGTAAGACACTATGAGTTCTAGAATTACAAATACCCACGTGTATAAGACACTATGAGTTCTAGAATTACAAATACCCACATGTGTAAGACACTTGGAGGTCTAGACTTACAAATACCCACGTGTGTAAGACACTATGAGTTCTAGAATTACAAATACCCACGTGTGTAAGACACTTAGAGTTCTAGATTATAAGTTCCCATTTTAGAGCTGCTTTGTAGGTTCTCGCCAGCAATGAAGTCCTTGCACCTCCTTAATGGTACTAATAGTCAAGCTTGGTTTCCCTTTGACTAATGG
Source organism: Halocaridina rubra (assembly GCA_037179515.1). NCBI lineage: Eukaryota > Metazoa > Arthropoda > Malacostraca > Decapoda > Atyidae > Halocaridina > Halocaridina rubra. The sequence continues at coordinate 90,251 of JAXCGZ010011370.1, read as the reverse complement.
GAGATGTGGTCTGGTACTCAAGACTGAACTATAAATCTTACTGATGGCATAAAAACACAATTCTATCCACAAACACATAAATAATGTAGATAGTTAGTTTGTCATCTGCTACGGTCTATTTAGGATCCGAATACGCCTTCTTTCGTTCTTTCAGGACAGTCGCTGGGAGGTCAGTCGCAGAGTCTGAGACTGAGGATCCTGTTTTATTCTGGGCTCCTGTAGAGGGCCTGTAGGTAGTTGTCACGACGGTTTCATAGGTCACATCATCGCACTGGGCAGCCTTGGCACTGCAGGAGGCAGTGCCACCTAAGAGGTACTCCGACTGGACTTGATCCATCATTTTCGCACTTTCTTCCTCACCGAAGAGCTGTGCCAAACTGGTCCTGTTCAGGTATTGGAAGAAGAAGATCGGTTTGTTATTGTTTACAGCATGTTTTGGAATTTTATTATTAAAGACTGGGTTGTGCCAAGCTGGTCTTGTTAAGGTTTATGAAAGAAGAAGATTGCTTTTATTGTTTAAAGCATGATTAAGGCATAAAATGAATGAATTCTGATTTTTTTGCTGGGACTCAAATATAGATGTGTGTTTGTTATAGCAATGATTGGTCGCCATTTCAAATAGCAACAAAAATCACAAACAGAACTGAAAATAACAAGTCATAATTTCTTAGCAAATAAATAATTCAAAGATTATTCATAGCAATAAAGGTGACAATACTAAATATCCATGATACTAGGAGTCATTTCGGACACTTATCATCTGTAGACCACATTCCCTGTGTGCAGGAGCGCACCCTACTAAGACATAGCATCTCTGAATGTTGTTTACATAGCGGTTTCATACTAAGCTTTATGTCACAGAGAAATTCCTCACATCATAATCCCTGCTACATATGGCGTCATTTGTTACATTAGCTATAAAACCACTAAGGCTCTAAAATTAAAGGCGACTTCACGCCAAGAACCACCAATCTAGCAACTATTGTGACAACACTTAGCTGTACGTAGCTGCTTTGAGCCAAAATACGTTATTATTGTTATTTTTATTGCTATTGTTGTTATATTCACAGACTGTTGCTATTGCGAAAGCAGATCTCTTGCCAGCTGGTCTCTTCGAGTGTTATCTGACACCACTGCCATGTTATTTCTGAAGTCATAATGTAAAGTGATTCAGCATTTTTAAGGTTATGCTTGAATGCGAAAGACGACATCTGGGAATCTTTTTCTAACACTGATTTCTGATTCAACGCTAGCGTGTAATGAGGACTTGTAGTTCATATAGACAGATAGATATGTACAGTAGATAGACATCTATGTAGGATGGTTGACAGGTAAGAAGGCTCAGTGGTACACACTGAATGTACAGCGATAGATAAATTGGTAGGTACATTAAGCTGTAGGTGGCGTCTTTTTTCATCATCATTTTCTTCTTCTTCTTCTTCTTATTATTATTATTATTATTATTATTATTATTATTATTATTATTATTATTATTATTATTATGATGATGATGATTATTATTATTATTATTATTATTATTATTATTATTATTATTATTATTATTATTATTATTATTATTATTATTATTATTATTATTATTATTATTATTATTATTATTATTATTGCTTTTATTCATTCATTATTATTATTATTATTATTATTATTATTATTATTATTATTATTATTATTATTATTATTATTATTATTATTATTATTATTATTATTATTATTGTTATTATTATTGCTATACTTACGGTGTCAGTTGTTCCATTTAATTATTATAATCAATATGTTCATTATTTTACGTGTAATGGTTAATTCACGCTACAAATTGTTATTATATTTGCAGAAGCAGATGTTCATTTTATGGCAGTAATTGATGTTGTTAATATTTCTTACTAACAGTTCAAGCTATGATATCCAGTCAGTAATTAATATTATAGTATTGTTTTACTTACAATTCCAGCTGTTCATTTTAGGTCAATATTCTACGTTATTATTGCTCTACTTACAATGCCACATGTAAAGTTCATTTAATGTATAATGTATTATTATAACACTAACAATGACAACTGCTCATTTCAAGTCAACATGTTAATATTATCAATATTTACTTACAGTGCCAATTGCTCTAGTACATTGCCGTGACCCATCATCTTTTTGCTGGACTGAGTGGCATAGTCACACAAGAACCTCTTGACACAAGTATGGGACAACCTATCTGCCTGGAAGCTTGACCAGAGCTGATTGGCAACGGTTCCAAAGCTGTCAGACTCCTCAACAACCTCCTGGAATGGAAGAAGATCTTACATGAGCTTGCAAAGATGGTTCTATTATCTAAGAAAATTATAGATATGGCACTTTGTTAGCTTAGGCTTCTTGTAACATGGTTATCCCACAGCATAGCTATAAAGCAATAACAAAATGTATAGAGGACAGAAGTGAAATGAGCTATGGGCACTAACAGTAATCGCTCCAAAGCTCCTCTTTTATGTCAACACAGTGCATCTACAGGATCATAATGGCAACAAAGACTATTACCTCTATCAGATTATCGTTGTCCCCTCCGTACTTTTCTTCAGTTTTCTCCAGCCAGGAATAAAGGTTTCCAACAACATCTGGGAGATCTGAGAGATCTAGAGCCAAAGAGATGTCAGGCATTTCTCTCTTTCTTCCTGCTGTACTGGACAAGAGACGGTAGATCAGGTATGCTAAGAATGTTGCAAAGGCTAAACCAGCCAGAGAGTACAAATGGATCAAAGCTTTGCATGTATCCATATCCACCGCCTTGTCCTCCGTATCCCCCAGAATGTCCATAGCCTCCAGATTTTTCAAGGTTGTATCCACTGTAACCTCCAAGATTGCCAAACTGACGACCTTCTTCTAAAATTGCATTGCCATCAATGGAGTCAGTGGGCAAGTCCAAAAGATGGAATACTTGTTGAATTTCAAAATCCTTGAAACCTGAGGATCTCATCAGTTCAGTCACAAAATCTAACTCTGATAAGTGTGTGAAAGCTTGTTGGTGAAGTAGGTGTCCCAAGTGCTTGATAACTGCCATCATGAATGTTTTGGTCATTGCTCGAGTATCGGTGGAAAGTAACATCTTTAACAATGGACTGCCATTAACAACATTTTCCTTGATGTCGGTCCACTTCTGACCCAGGAACCCTAACAACTCACCGTCAAAAGTCTTGCGGATATTGTTCAGAACATTTAAATTGTCACCGAATGATATAGCTTTGTCAAAGACTGCAAATGTTCTCTTTTCATCTTCACTTTCTGGTGGGTACATTTGTTCCAGGATAGATTTCATATTACCCACGATGCCTTTTATCCTGGTCCAGTATTCTTGTGGTACATCATCACCATCTGGACCATGGCTCGTAATATTTGAGATTGTGTTTCCAAAGTAATCTCCTCTTACAGCTGCACTGTCCTGATCCCACTCGTTTTTCAGGGGTGGGTCTGTAGCTGATGGATTTTGTCTTATCCACATGTCCTCTTCATTAAACTGATATGCATTTGGTTTTGGCAGATTCTTGTTGATGTCTGGATAATTGTTAGCAGAATATATATCCTTAGGAACCGCATCTGCACTGAAGAGATCAGTCAGTCTCTGCATTTCACCTCCTGCATTATCATGACTATTTTCAGACAACCACTCTGTACTAGGAGGTGGGGGAGATGGAGTTGTAGTTGTAGTCGTTGTTGTAGTGGTTGATGTCGTAGTAGTTGTTGTAGTAGGAGTAGTAGTTGTAGGCGTTGTTGTTGTCTTGGCATTCTGTTTTGTTGAAGCCTTTTCCGACGCCCCTTGTAAGCTTTCTCTTAGTTTGTAGAGATCTCCAAGTTTTGATCTGTTTAATCAAAGTGATGAATGACCAACTTTAAGATCTTGTAGAAGATATATACACTGTCTGCCATACTCATTTGAAAAATTTCATTAGCATTAAGATTCCTATAATCATAACGATATATCATTTGGAGTAGTGCTTCAACTTATACATTATGGATAGATTTGTTTGATGTACTGTATATTGTATGAGTATTACCTAATGACCTGAAAATTATTCTGTCGCTCTTTGCTTAGTAGCACATACACACTTACATGCATACATACATACATACATACATACATACATACATACATACATACATACATACATGCATACATACACTACATACATACATACATACATACATACATACATACATACATACATACATACATACATACATACATACATACATACATACATACATACATACATACATACATACATACATACTTGAAAAGGCTGGAGATTCCTGACATGAAGGCCCTGGATTCAGCTGGGACGGCCTGGGATACCCTAGTCAGTTGTCCAACTGACAGTAATATGCAAAACAATGCAAGGGGTCTGGTGTACTTCATCTTGAGATCTGGAAATGGGAAAATGCACGAATTTATATATCAGTTTTATTCGCTATGACTAGATAGATAGATAGATAGATAGATAGATAGATAGATAGATAGAGATAGATAGATAGATAGATAGATAGATAGATAGAGAGAGAGAGAGAGAGAGAGAGAGAGAGAGAGAGAGAGAGAGAGAGAGAAGTCACCCAAATGACTTTGCAGAAACTCATACCAGAGTACAATCATATGGCTAGCCAAGGAAGCGTGTAGAGAGATCTATAAGGAGCCTATCATTGTCAACACATTTCTCTCTATTATCAGGAAAAAATTACCTTGAGAACCGTTTTGTAGGTAATTGTAGTAATATTATCCACAGCTGACCGGAGAGAGGAAACAGAGATTCGACATAAGTCCGAATTAGGCAGGTAGGCTATGAGAATTTTCCTTCATAGATGAAGGTGACGCTGCTAGAATTTATTCCCTTGCTTTTCCGTCAACTTATCATCGGCACCATTTTGGATTTGATTTATGGATATTTATCATGTAAACTGGACATTTCCACCCTCTCTTTCCCCTCCCCTCCTCTTCCTCCTCCTCCTCTCAAATTCTACCGCTCATGTGTTGTCATCCACATATAAATGATATTTATGTGTTTGTGCTTACGGAGAAGTGCCTGTGCTTTTAGCTCTTCGCCTTCTGGTCAGTTTTCCAGTTCACTGAGGCAAACTTGCCATATTTTTCCTATATACATACGCATGTACGTACCCACGTATATATGTATGTATGTATGTATGTATGTATGTACGTATGTATGTATGTTCGGTGCAGCGACTGCTTCTTCCCATCTACCTCCAGACTCTGGAACTCTCTTCCTCCTTCTGTCTTTCCTAATTCTTATGATCTACCATCCTTCAAAATGCGGACCTATCGTCATCTCAGGGCCTAGTCCTCCATATCTCTGGGCCATCTGTACTTTGACTTTTTTTGTCGTTTTCCTTTGTGTGACATTACCTCATCTCTGCCTTGTCCTTAACCTTTTGCTTTTCCTTCGCCTTGGAGTTTTCTCGTGCCTGGGCCTTTATTGATGAGGGCAGTTTTTGCCTGTCCTGGTGTCACAATCATAAAAAAAAACATACGTGTAATATATGAATTAATTGAATCAGTTTCGATACTACTACTACTACTACTACTACTACTACTACTACTGCTACTACTACTACTACCTTTTCCAATAAAAAATTAAGGGTCTACCCCTTCCTAGCTCGAATAAGTTGCTAGCTTAGCTGTTTATATCTAAATGTCTTTGAAACAGTGTGAACATACTCTCAAATTTCAACTTTTCTCCTTCTTTTCTTTACCTTCACATAACACATTATTTTCTTATTTTACTAACTAGAAATTTATATTGCCAAAGCCTAGATATTTTACATTTTCTATTCTACCACAGAAGCTTATCCAACGGAGGCAAAGCAGTGCAGCACCTCAGACTTAAGGAAATCTTGAAAAGATAATCCTGGTTTTGGGGTCCATTCCCTTTGATGTAGTAAACACTACAGAAGTGAATAATCCATGTCCAGTGTTGGTGATTTTCTCCAAATACTGTCAGATTTTGTCCCCCCTTTTTTTTTTCTTTTTTGGAGAGTTTCAAATGCTTGGTGGAAATGTCTTGGGGTCAATGAATCAAATATTCTAATATCAAACAAAGACTTTCTGACCTCTTCTCCAGAAGCCTCTTGCGCTTATGTCAACTCATGCCTCATTAGCAGCCCTGTTAGACAGTACTTGACCAGTGAGTGGACTTAGCCTACTACTACTACTACTACTACTACCACTACTACTACTACTACTGCTACTACTACTACTACTACTACTAATAATAATAATAATAATAATAATAATAATAATAATAATAATAATAATAATAATATGTTCATCGCTACTGTTATAGTATTTTTCATATATAATCAGTGAGTATTGTACAGTTCACGATTAGGGCGAATCGGGATTATATTGTAAATGGTTAAATAATGGGATATTGTAATGGGGAAAATGTGGGGAAATGGGAGTGACTTGGATTGGGGGATTAGAGATGGGACAGAGCTAGTTCCAAGATTGTTCATCCAGTATTGTCCAGATCTTGAAACAGGGCGGATGGTGTCAGATTTTAGTGGGGATAATGGGGATTGTAATGGAATGAATGCAGTGGAAAGGGGTGAATGGGATTTGGGAACGTGGAAGGGGTAGGAAGAAATGGGAAGGAGCTGGAAAAGGGATGAGTCACAGAGTTTTTAAAAGCATTTAGGTTAAGCGATGGAACCGAGTCTTTTCGCAGGAGGACATGACTGGGGTGTTACGGTGAACACAGCCCAGAGGTCCTCGAACTGTTATGAGAGAGAGAGATACTCATATACATTCTCACATGTAAATGATGTATACAAACTATTTTAGATTGTAAAATACAATATAGTCATAAACTATTTAGGGATTTTTTTTTCATATAATAAACTTTTATTGTTCAAAATATAATATATTTATAAAACATATATAGCTTACATGATTCTATGTCCAAACCAGAGTGTCAAATAAAATATTATTTTTTTTAAATATCTACTTTACAACCCTGTTTGTTTACCCTCATTCTAACAGGCAAATAACATCACTTTACATTAAATTATGTTATATAATGTACAACAAATGTTTTAAAGTCATTTTTATATTTAGAATTATTTATATGACGTATATTAATATAATTTCTTTTGATGATAAAGAATTGATATAATTCTTATACTTTTTTAATTGATGTTCCGGTTTTACGTCACGGACTCCCTTATCTACCAAGGGCTAGGACGGTTGCCTTCTTGCGAAGGACTTGTTTTAGCAGATGTACTCGTTACCCTGAGTGCATGTCCTTGCTAACCTCAGACCGTGACGGGGCGCGAACTCTCGACCTGAAGCCTCAGAGTCGCGGACGCTACCGCTTGAGCCACGGCTACTACTACTCTTAAAAATTTATAAAATATGTTGATTTAAGTGTCTGAACGCTCTTATTAAGAATCAAAATAGTCTATATAATTGTTTTAGCCTCATTTGAAAGTAATTTGAGCACTTAAATGTTAATAACGAGTTAGTTGAAATGTTAAGTCTCTTATATTCTCATCTGAATTTGTTTAACTATCAAAATAAGTCTTATAAAACGAAAATTGTCTATGATTTCGTCATTATTTGGTTAAAGAGCTGTAGTAAAGAGCTGTTGAAATTTGTATCGTACTTGTATTATCATTACGTACATTTAAAGTGTCAGAATACGCGTTATTGAATAGAAATATCACATATAAATGTCTAAATATTTTGC
>JAXCGZ010011370.1:67500-70000 GCA_037179515.1 Halocaridina rubra | reverse complement strand
ACAACTTCAAGAGACAGAAAATGAGAGAGATCTAGGAGTAAACATACTGGCAGATTTGTCTCCGTCTCCAGATAATACACATAAATGGCATAGTAAGGGCAGCATATGCATTCTTATCAAATGTAAGGGTAGCCTTCAGGCACATGGACAAGGAAATGTTCAGAAATATTTATGTAACATATGTGAGGCCAAAACTCGAATATGCAGCCCCCTTTTGGAATCCGCACTTGAAAAAGCACATAGCTAAGCTTGAAAAAGTTCAAAGACATGCCACGAAACTGGTGCCAGAAATACGCAATCTCAGTTATGATGAGAGGCTGAGGGAATTAGACTTACCATCACTCGAAGCTAGAAGAGTGAGGGGGGATATGGTGACAGTCTTTAAATTCCTTCATGGTTATGATAGAGTGGATAGGGATCGATATTTTGATATGGCTGGCTCTAGAACTAGAGCTCATAGTTTGAAGCTTCGTAAGAAAACTTGTTTGCAGGATGTAAGGAAATACTTTTTCAGTGTAAGAGTAGTTGATAATTGGAATTCGCTAAGCGAGGAGGTAGTTAATGCTATCTCAATCCATAGTTTTAAGGACAGGTATGATAAGAATCACTAAGTATAAAATGGAACCGATCAGGAGACGGGAAGATACGAGCTTTGGGCTCATTCCCGTAAACATAATTAGGCAATCACAATTAGGTAATCACTGAGGTTAGTAAGAGCATATAATCAGGGTAACGATTACATCTGCCAAAACATGCCCTTCGCAAGAAGGCAACCATCCTAGCCCTTAGTAGAAAAGGCAATTCGTGACGCAAAAACCGAATCAAATTAAATCATTATTATTATTATCATTATTAATATTATTATTTTGTTTTATGCAGTGAATAATGATTCTTCTTCTTCTTCTTCTTCTTCTTCTTCTTCTTCTTCTTCTTCTTCTTCTTCTTCTTCTTCTTCTTCTTCTTCTTCTTCTTCTTCTTCTTCTTCTTCTTTTCCAGGTTTAGATAATGACTCGTGATGTTTACTTTTTTTTTCTTTCCTCTTCCTTGATGGGTTTTTGTGTGTGTATAAGTGTATTTTGTACTCGTTTGTTTGTCTGTGGTTGTGTTCCTTTAAAGTGTAATGCAATCAAGCGGCTCTCTCTCTCTCTCTCTCTCTCTCTCTCTCTCTCTCTCTCTCTCTCTCTCTCTCTCTCTCTCTCTCTCTCTCTCTCTCTCTCGCTTGAACCTCCAGAAAAATTTCTCAAGTCTCCATAATTAATGAGAATTGAAAATATATCTAGTGTATTATATATATATATATATATATATATATATATATATATATATATATATATATATATATATATATATATATATATATGTGTGTGTGTGTGTGTGTGTGTGGTGTGTGTGATTACCTAATTGTGATTACCTAATTGTGTTTACGGGAAAGAGCCCAAAGCTCGTATCTTCCCGTCTCCTGATCGGTTCCATTTTTAGACTTAGTGATACTTATCATACCTGTCCTTAAAACTATGGATTGAGGTAGCATTAACTACCTCCTCGCTTAGCGAATTCCAATTATCAACTACTCTTACACTGAAAAAGTATTTCCTTACATCCTGCAAACAAGTTTTCTTCCGAAGCTTCAAACTATGACCTCTAGTTCTAGAGCCAGCCATATCGAAATATCGATCCCTATCCACTCTATCATAACCATGAAGGAATTTAAAGACTGTCACCATATCCCCCCTTACTCTTCTAGCTTCGAGTGATGGCAAGTCTAATTCCCTCAGCCTCTCATCATAACCGAGATTGCGTATTTCTGGCACCAGTTTCGTGGCATGTCTTTGAACTTTTTCAAGCTTAGCTATGTGCTTTTTCAAGTGCGGATTCCAAAAGGGGGCTGCATATTCGAGTTTTGGCCTCACATAGGTTACATAAATATTTCTGAACATTTCCTTGTCCATGTGCCTGAAGGCTACCCTTACATTTGATAAGAATGCATATGCTGCCCTTACTACGCCATTTATATGTATTTCTGGAGACAAATCTGCCAATATGTTTACTCCTAGATCTCTCTCATTTTCTGTCTCCTGAAGCTGTACTCCAGCCACCGAGTAGTCAAGCTTGGGCCTTCTTGCACTTGTACCCATTCTCATTACCTTACATTTTGAGGTATTGAATTTCATTAGCCACTTTTCTGACCACTCATGCAGATTATTTAGATCCTCCTGAAGTTCTCTACCATTGTTCTCGTTTTTTACTTTCTTCACAATCTTTGCATCATCTGCAAACATATTCATGAATGAATTTACAGACTCTGGTAGGTCATTTACATATACAAGGAACAAAAGTGGCCCTAAAACTGAACCCTGTGGAACTCCACTACTAACTCTTCTCCATTCAGACACTGAGTGTCTTACTCTAACCCTCTGTTCCCTTCCTTCTAAGTAAGTTTTTATCCATTCCAAGACATTTCCACCTATTCTAGCCATTGTGTGTGTGTGTGTGTGTGTGT
>JAXCGZ010011370.1:10000-60000 GCA_037179515.1 Halocaridina rubra | reverse complement strand
TGGCAGATTTGTCTCCATAAATACATATAAATGACATAGTAAGGGCAGCATATGCATTCTTATCAAATGTATGGGTAGCCTTCAGGCACATGGACAAGGAAATGTTCAGAAATATTTATGTAACCTATGTGAGGCCAAAACTGGAATATGCAGCCCCCTTTTGGAATCCGCACTTGAAAAAGCACATAGCTAAGCTTGAAAAAGTTCAAAGACATGCCACGAAGCTGTTGCCAGAAATACGCAATCTCAGTTATGATGAGAGGCTGAGGGAATTAGACTTACAATCACTCGAAGCTAGAAGAGTGAGGGGGGATATGGTGACAGTCTTTAAATTCCTTCATGGTTATGATAGAGTGGATAGGGATCGATATTTTGATATGGCTGGCTCTAGAACTAGAGGTCATAGTTTGAAGCTTCGTAAGAAAACTTGTTTGCAGGATGTAAGGAAATACTTTTTCAGTGTAAGAGTAGTTGATAATTGGAATTGGCTAAGCGAGGAGGTAGTTAATGCTATCTCAATCCATAGTTTTAAGGACAGGTATGATAAGTATCACTAAGTCTAAAATGGAAGCGATCAGGAGACGGGAAGATACGAGCTTTGGGCTCTTTCCCGTAAACACAATTAGGTAATCAATTAAGTAATCACAGTATGGGGAAATTTTCCCGTAAACACAATTAGGTCATTACTCACCTATCCCTATTTTGTCGCATTTTTTTTATCTCCTGTATTTAAATTTTACATTTTTCCCCTCACACACCTTTCCGCAATATATTTTCCATATTCTGTTATGCGTGTTCATATTGTTTAGTCTGTTTCCTCATAAATTTTTTTTTTTCTAACTTAATAGATTTGGCCCTCCTCTTCCTCCTTCCCCTCCTCCTCCTCCTCCTCCTCCTCCTCTTCTTCTTCTTCTTCTTCTTCTTCTTCTTCTTCTTCTTCTTCTTCTTCTTCTTCTTCTTCTTCTTCTTCCTCTTCTTCTTCTTCTCTTTCTCTTACAATAACCATATCCTACTTTTGTTTAGGATCGCTTTTCCGGCCGGATACCTCCCCTTGCAACTATCCTCCTCATTTATCCAGATTTGGCCCGTCACCGAGTTGACCTGTTTTTGAGACCACCGTGGAGCGTTAGGGAAAGCATCCAACCTTAATTTTCCAGCTCTAACTTGTTTGTGTCCACCCATATTCAGAATGGAGATAACTAGTGGCACATGCAAATGGTTACAAAAAAAGAATATATCTACATAACTTATTTATAGATAAATATTTAATTATATAATATTTTTTTAAGATTCCTAATTAATTGCTGGTATATGTTTACTTTCACACCCCAGCGAATGTAATGAATATATAAAAAACTGAAAAAATATAAATCAACTGGGTAAGAATATATATCAATGATCAACTCATATCTTAAATGTAGGAGAAGTAACCTAGGAAACTTAACCTAACCTAATATTATGGTAAATATCCTAAATGTGGTGTGTGAAAGTAGAAAGTTACCTGATTATTTCCTACTGCCAGTCACATATATTTTGACATGTATTAGTTTTCTAATTAGTATTCAGTAGAGGACAGAGACTCCTTAAGGCCACTGACTGACTTCCGTCTACCAAGGTGTAGGAGTTTTCTTATGTGACGTCAGAGGAGATTGCAAAATATTTGGAGAGAGTGTACGAAATTTTTTTTATTGTGGTAATTAAGTGCATTATTTGTTGTATTTATCTATAATTACCAATCTAGTAACGCCATTTTATCCATATTTGCATATCTTAGGCAAATGAATAATTGATTTAATATAATAAATGTTTATTTTGAAATATACATTTATATATTTTGAGTTTCCCGCTCTCTTATAGCCACGTCGAATTTGGATCATGACGTCAATTGATCTGTTCGGGTAGCTGCAATAAATAATAACTTTTATATTAAGCACTCTTAATGTACAAAAATTAAATAATTAAAATGTATAATTGAATATTATTTATCATATTAATACTAATTAAGACTGATTTTCTGTTTCATATGAATATAATTAGCATTATTTAATGGCATTTCGTGTAATGAAAGTCGAACATTTAGAAAATCGAACACTTCTCCCCCGTGACCTGATGCAAGATTGTAAAAACATTTATACGGGATTACAAGGACGAATATTCCATTCTTAGTCACAACTCCACTCAGTAAACATCAAGAAATTATTTTATCAAGTTTTTTGAATTTCATAACGTGTTAAAATAACCAAATATAAATTCTGTCAGAATTGTTGACATTTTAGTGATCATCTTCAACCTCGTCTCAATCGCCATTTGTAGGAGACAGAAGAAGAAGACCCGAGAGAATAACTTCGTTTCTCTGTCTAAAAACGTCCTTTTAGAAGTGGAAAATGGACGGGATCAATCTCGACAGATTTGCCAGAGGACTCACTGATAACTTGTAAGTGGAAATGGAGTCGTGATGATGTGCCATTCATGTTGAATGAGGTGAAATATGGAGGTTCTAAATTGGGTTGCGGATATGGGGTGCTTGTCATGGTGATATTTAGTATATTTGGGGTTACGGATATCGGGTCCAATTTACCCTATTTCCTGGGGGTTTGGGACCTGAATTTTGGTCCTGGTTTAACAAGCAGAAGGTGTTGTACAGTTGGGTTGGGTTAAATTTGACATTTAAGTTCTTTATACGTATAAAATCCAATGTCAAATTATCCTTATCAGTTGGCCTTGGGTGCCTGCGCTTGAGAATTTAGGAAAATTTAGCTTTTTTGGCATTCTTCAATTTTTGTAAAATTACCGAATTTCAAGTTAATACAGTCTTTAGGAATTTGTAACTGGTTAGGTTAGGTTAAGTTGGTGTTAAAGATATTTAAGTAAGAGTGATGCTAAAGCCCCGAATTGATTTTGACGATGAAATGTGGGTTAAATTTCACTTTTACATCCGTTTCCTTATGGAAGTGAAATTGATGGTTTTCCTTTAGTTTTTTTTAAGTTTTTAATTAGTCCGAAATAAAAACCTTTGGAAATTATTCCTAACCTGATTTAAGCTAACAATTTACTGGATTATTTAGCTTTTCTTGGCGTTCAAGGGGCGTTAGGAAGGACATCCAACTTTAATACCCCAGTTCAAGCCTGTCTGTTCACCCCCTTTCGAATAGGGAATAATAGTGATTAAAAGAATTCATCCCAGTAGTAACATAGTACCCCATTCTTCTTGTTGTTTTTTATTACTGTTTAATGTCGCTGTCATTCCCCATCTTTGGGAGTTGGACACAGTTTTGAGTTGGGGAATTAAGGCTGGATGCCCTTGCTAATGGCCCACTCAGGGTTCGAACTCTGGTTAACCACTTTCAATGTTGAGTGCTCTGTCCACTGTGGTACTGCGGTGCCCTAAAGTATGAAAAATAATTGTATGCATTTTAATGCTATGAAAAAATTTTATTGATGATTTTGTTTTGCTTAGTGTTTTTAACGGGAAAAAAAATCATATATATTCTGCCCTTCAAAGAATCCTACTTAAGCAATAAAGCTGTTGAATGTTCACCATTTCTAGAATAATTCAGAAAATGTAACAAGTTATATATGACCATAATTATCAGTAAATAATGATATGAATGTTAGTTCAGATATCTTATCAGTACAGTATGATGAAAACATAGTGTATATCAGTAACGTATCATAATGTGCTCTATTTTTACAACTGCATTACATAATGATGATGATATTTTTTCTGTAAATCGTTGCATTTACTGATTAGCTCTCGCCCAAATAGCCCAAAGTTCAAATCCCCGGATCATGTAAGGCCGAGTAACACCTGTGTGCTTTAGGGTTATTCGTATTTACAGGCAGTTTACATGATAGCGAAAGAATTTCATGACGAGGTTGAGGATAAGTTAGAGGTTATATAACTTTACATAGTGTTTTGGGGTTACTCTTCTTTACCATATCCAAATCCCAAAGATGGCGTGAACAGCTGATTATTATTAGTACCACTTGGTGGATGAGAAGAAAAAGAATATTGGTATTTTCTCTTGTGATTGCTTATATAAATTAGACAGACAATGAATATACCATTAGATATGTTGGGTCAGTGAAGGAACAGTATCATCACCAGCTTCGTCTCTGACAAGCTTAAAAAACTTGCAGCTTAGTGAAAAGTATTTATATATATTTTTTTTATATTTTTACACAAAACTGGTAATTATAGAATGCATAAACTATTGTTTGTTTGACCTGTTATGGTGCTATTATCCCCCTTTCGACTAGAGGTGGGCACAGACAGCTATAATAACATTCATTTAATGTAAAATAATATAAAGTACATACAGTACTTTCCCACATTCGCAACTAATTTCGTAAGGTGCTGGTTTGACCTTGAGCTCTGCCTTGTTCAGGGATTACATAACATGATTATTGATTCAAGGCTATACTGTGTTATTGATGAAATGGAATGACATATTTATAATTAACAAACTGAGTACAGACATATGGGTATTCCTTACTTGTGGAGAGGTGAATATAGGGGTTAAATGGGTAAAATGTTCATTATCAAATTGAATACAGATGTATGGGTATTCCCTACATATTGTATGGAGATGGCTATAGGAGTTACCAAATTAAAGGATAATATTCTTCCCTCTGTAAATATTGTTTCTTGCTGCAAACCTGACAAACATATATTCAGTACAATGGTCACAATCTCCCTTGAAAAAAAGGATGGTTTGAGTCAAAGTACATATTAACCAGAAGGTAATATACCTCTTATCACTTCACATGCTCCTTGGGGGTAAAGGGCTGCCACAACTCCCCCACTACCTTATATGGGTCACGCACAGAGTAAGTGGGCAACATTTCTGCCATGAGGCCCAACATATTTTGCCTGAAAACAGGTGAAATATATGACTGGAGCTGCTTCTGCTCATTAATTGTCAAGGCATTTCAATACATGTAGGAGGTAATTCGTTAAACATCTCTTGTTATCCCATCACATATGACAAGTCACAACACTTCATATCTGTTTCTCTTTTCTTTATATTTTCTTCGTGCCCAGGCCCGTTGGGAAGTGACAGACCCATATTTGAGTATTGCGGGAAGGGCATCTAACCTTAATTCCCGAGCTCCAAACTGTGTTTACCCCCATTCGAATGGGGATTACTAGTAACACAAAACAACATCCGTATGTTACCAATATTGTAAAAAGGTAAACATTAAAGGCTTATAGGTATATAGAGGAATTTTGTATGGAGTATTTTTTGCATGAGTTGAAGTCATTCTCTTTAATTTTTGTCATTTAATGATGTCACAATAAGGAGTGTCAAGGTCCTGATGCACTGAGCTAAAGTCAGATGTGAACAGATAATAAAAGATGTGCAACGGCTATCAGAGAATATGAATAATGCCTTTTGTTTTTCCCTACAGAGAGCCTTCAGTGAGAAAACATCTGAAAAATGTTTATGCCACATTCACGCTGGGCACAATGGCCGGCGCCGCTGGAGGTTATGCCCACATGTTCAGCACCCTTATTGGTGCCGGTCTGATGACGGGTCTTGGCGCCATAGGTTTCCTGTTGTGGCTTATGGCGACTCCCTATGATGGCAAAAATCAGGCCAAACGTCTGGCTCTCTTTGGGTCTTTCGCCTTCCTCTCCGGATGTAACTTGGGTCCTCTTCTTGATATGGCTGTCCGCGTCAACCCAGCATTGGTAAGGCTTCTGTCATTTTTTGTATGTAGTATAGAAGACGTCAGAATCTAATGTGTTTTTATAAGTATCGTAAACATGACTGCAAATTGGATTGTCTTATATGATATAGACCATAAAGTATGGAAGTTTCCTGCTCTCTTGCTAGTTTGCTTGTACCTGCTATGGAGTTTTCTTGCTTGCATCAAGAAACTTAGGAAAAGTATTAAAGATAATCAAAGGAAAAGTATTTATAGATAATCAAAGGAAAAGTATTAAAGATAACAGTTTAAATTCTATATTTGTCGCATTGTGTTCTCAGACTTGACATTATCCTTTAATATTGATGTAGCATTAAATTATTTCAGAGGTATTGAAAATCTTGATCGATAACATTTTACAGTTTTGATATAGTCATACCAGTAAGGGAGGGGGGCAAGAATACCTGCTACGATTTCCCCTTGTGTTGTTATAGTCGACTAAATGGGGCAGAGCAAGGGGACTGGGAACCCCCTGCTTTGTATTTTCCTCCTTGAGAGTCAAGTTCTTTAAGTTGAGCTCAGCCATCCTTTTTATAAGGGGATTAAGGCTTTTTGTATATATAAAGATAGATCAGTAGTTTATAAGAAAAGTTTACATGGTATTTGGTACCTGCTGTAAGATGTTACTAAAGGAGATATCCTTGCTGATGATGAGGGAGAAGTAATTCCAGCCAGGGGGTAAAAGGAATTCAATCTCATCCTTTCTGAAATACTTTTCGTACCGTAAAGCAGCTGATAGGGGATTGGTATCTCAGCGGTGGAGTGTGTGAGTCGGGAACTGAATAGTGCTGGTTCAATCCCATTGCAGTACATTAGGAAAGTTATAGTCTCTATCCCCCTTATATCCTCAACTTGCCTGTTTCCAACCCCATTTGAATGGGGACAAAACGTAAGACATAAACAGTGTATTCACATCAGATAATGGGGGTGAATATAGATAGGGTAAAATGAACCCTTGTGGTTCCTTTTATCAGTTGTGGCCACATCACTTGCTTCAGTAGTATAGGGCATGATGTTTAAATGACAAGTTTCAAGTGGAAGAGGCTTGCCCACTTACCCTGTGGATGACCCACACACAGGGATGTTGGGCAATTGTGGTAGCTATTTATTCCCAAGGAGCAAACAGGAGTGATCAAGGTATATGAGCTTCTGGTGACTGTGTGTGTTTTGACTCGGCCACCCCTCCTAGAAGGGGAATTGTGGCTAGTGTATATGAATTTACCAGTAATTGCATTGTTTTTGCCTTTACAGATCTTGCAGGCTTTGTTGGGTACCAGTGTTGTGTTTGCCTGCTTCTCCCTGGCAGCCTTGTATGCCCCAAGAGGTCATTACTTGTTCCTGGGTGGCACTCTGATGTCGGCACTGTCCACGCTGTTCTGGCTCTCCATGATGAACGTCTTCTTTGGGTCACGTCTTCTTTTCCAGGTTTGTATACGAGTCCTTGAGATTTTTTCACAGTTATCTGGATTCTGTGACGATGTGGACTGCAGTATCGCAGTGGTTAGAGAGCTTGACTGCTTCATGTACAAAATGTAATGACAGTTTTCTAAGCACAGTTAAGTTGTATTTATAACATAAAAAAAGAAAAAAAAAGCTACAAAATAAGATTACTGTATACAACTGCGGAACATAAGCAAGGTCATCCAGCCTTAACCCTCCCATTGAAATGGGGGTTTGGTAGTGGTACATTAAACAGCAAGCAACATCCAGACACTGAAGATGTGCCTCTTCAAGGGGACTTTTGGTCAGAAAAAGATCATAATTTCGTAATTATTTTTGTTAATACTAACGGTACCACAAATAATACTGGAAGGTCTTTCATTATTTGTTGTGGCCTTTTGACAGATTTTCTCGCTAAAGGAAACATACTGGCAACTTGGCTAGAGACAGATTAAGTTGGAAATATATTTACTGTTTTCACCACCCCAGATATTACGAGTACAGTATTTGTTTAGGATTGATTTATGTCGTTGCGATTGTGAAAGTATAAAGAAAATTTTACTTATAAACTATATAGGATATTTATGATTTAGACAAACATAGCTTGTCATTATTATGTCCACATGTTAACATTTACATATCTGTATTGCTGTTAGTATTGTCGAGCTAACATTGTGTTATATATTTACATTGTGACAGTACAGTATATCCAAAGTGTTGCTTTTTTTTTTTATATATATATACTGTATATGCATTGGTTAGATGGCTCAACACGTGACGTGATATAACTAGTTCTTGAGCCCACCTCAGGTTATTTGGAAGATCCTCCTGCTTGAATTCCCCAGCTTCAACCCATCTGTCTGACCCCATAATGGGGGAGTAATAGTAGCACAAAATGGAAGCTGCATAAAATATTCTTTTCATTTGCAGGTGAATCTGTACGTTGGGCTCGCTGTCATGTGCGGTTTCATCATCTTTGACACCCAGAGCATCGTTGAGAAGGCCAGGCGCGGCGACAAGGATTACGTAATGCACAGTGTGGAACTCTTCATCGACTTCATTGCCGTATTCAAACGTCTTCTCATCATCCTTACTGATAAGGTATGGTATGCACTTTTAGAAATTGTGACCTATAAGTTAATAGCTACTGCCTCTTGCTGGGCAAAATGAGCTCACGAGATGTAAAAGGTGATTGTAATTAGGAAAATAGTTAGCTCCTGGGAGGGTGCTACGTAAAAGGACGTCACTGGGAATTTATGGTAGTAGACGAGGGTGCAAGCCCACAGTGGGACATTAGGAATGGTATCCTGTCCTAATTCCAGAGCTTGACCCATCTGTGTCTGAATTCTAGAAGTGACGAGTCTGTTTTCGAGGATGGGCATCCACCCTTGTTTCCCCCATGTCCAACCTGTGTCCACCCCCATGCGAAAGGGGATTAATAATCACAAAATGGCAAACAGCAACAATGGTAGTGAAAAGGTGTGATGACCTTTTTTGGGGGGGAATGACTTTTGATATGAATTAAATATAGTTTTCTAATTTTATAATGTTACTTGTTTGTTTATATAATGAATATAATTACGTAATTTTGTTGTGTTTGTCAAAGATTAATAATAGTGATAATGGATTATTTAGTAAGCTAATTAAATGTCGATTTTGAATGTTTAGTTTATTTTCTAACTTGCGGAATGCAATTTGTTGGTGTTTCATATACATAGCCAGTACAGTCTGGAGCCACAGTAGCTCAGTGGGAGAGTGCATGAGTCGAATCGACTGATGTGAGTTCATGTACACAATGGAACATTAGAGAGGGCATCTAGCCTTGATCTCACAGTTCAAACTAAAGTGAACTGATGCAAGTTCAAGTCTGCCATGGAACATTAGAGAGGACATCTAGCCTTAATCTCCCCGTTCCAACTTACATCCACCCCCATTCGAATTGGGGTTAATTATGACTCTAAATATTGTGCCCATAGCCAACACAATCATTGTATTTTTCCTTGCTGGCTAGTACAGTGGTAACGCGCTGGCTTCGCATTCACGAGGTCGAAAGATCGGTTCCCGTCCAAGACCGAGAGTTTAAGCTGTTTACTGGCAGGAACTGCTGTGGTTGGACACCACAGTGGGGGGTTGGGGCTTGCCCTGGCTGACGAATACCCATTGTATTGAAATGGAAATAAAGTTTGTTTGTTTGTTTGTATGAGTGTTTTTGATTTGTCATATATTCTTTTCTTTTAGGAAGCACAGAGCAAGAGGAAGAGGAGAGATCAATAGGCAAAACCCTCTAGTCAAAACACATAAAATCACCTTTTAGCCTACCTTCTCTTTGTCTTACGTCTTCAGAGTGTCACATTGCCATCTTCAGTGTTTCCAACTGTACTTGTGGAGAATTAGTTAATATTATTGATGAGTTTTTTGGAACAGGACCTCATTGCAATCCTTTCGTGAATTGATGTTATTGGTTTATATTATTGATGAATTTTTGTGTATATTATTGATGAGTATTTGGAACAAGGGCTTATTGGAGGTTTATTTTGATCTCTCCTAAATTGATGACGTTATAGGATTTTTCCTCAAATTTTTCTTTTTTGTAGGTATAATATTTGAAGTTTCTTCTGAAGATGAAAATGTGTTGCTATTTTAGTTTTTATGTTGTTTTTTTATGTTGTCAAGATTAAGAAAACTAATAATGAAGTCCTGCTCCAAAAGACTATGCTTGGATTTATTGAATAAGTTTCTACTTAACGTATAACTAAAATGAATTTAGAGAGAATGCATAACCGTGTACATTTTTATGCAAGGTAGATTATGCGGTGAGCTTTACATTACACGAGAAATACTATACTACCGTATGTAGTCGCATGGTTAATTCCATTGCGTTATAATTCTTTGGATATGCAAGTTTTGTTTCATATAAAGGAGGTTTGTATTTAGTGCAATTTTTTTCAACATTTGAGCATATGTGTTTTTTTTGTTTTGTTTTTAAATATTCCGATAACCACAACATTTACGTAATTATGGCCATTTTTTATTCTTCTAGGAATAAATGTTTTCCACATATATTTTGTAACTGGTGTCCTATGTACCTGCTAACAGCAAGGGAAGGTAACAGGTAGTGGCACAGCAAAGATGCTGTTTAGTGTCATTGTATCAGCACTGGTATATTGGCACTACTACATTTTCAATTTAAAAATGTTTAAGATCTACAGGAATTGCTATATATGCAGTATATATATATATATATATATATAATATTATATTGTGTTAGAAATAAAAATTTTAATTTCATGCCGGTGATTAAGCGAAGAATTTGCACTTTTCTGTCGCCACAACCAGGAAGCTTCTCAAAATAGCCTAGTGAGAGTGGGTCGTGTGCACTTATTATTTTTGTATATATATCAGTTTTGGTGTACTGTGCATGTTTATTCCAAATAAGATAACCGGAGAGGAATGCAAGCTGCCGAGACTTCTTTGTATAGGGCGGTTGTCCATATATGCAAGGAAAGAATGTTTATTTGTCGCATTCAGGCCAATAGCCAAGTTAAGAAAGGCAAAAAGGAAAACTTTGGAAGAGTTTGAAGTCAGATGGAGAGATTGATATCACTGTGTGTATAAAAGAGCCACTCCTTTTTGGGGCTTCGTTCAAGCATGGTTTCAGTCGCAGGAGAGTTACATTATTTCTTGAACTCCATTTCATTGCAAGGCACTTCAGAAACCTGTTTTCCAATATCCTTATTGTGTTTGTTTGCTCAAGATATGTAAAAACATTTCTTGCAGTGTCCTTAAGGAATGTTTGGCCTGTCACAAAACCAACTAAACCAATGCTCACATCATTTGAAATATTATGGATTATATGCTTTCATCCAGATTGGAGATTGAACAGGCTAAGAGTTTTAGATTTTTGTTCTAAGAAGTTTATCTGGATTTATGCTGTTGTTGCACAGGTTACTGTCACCAAATTTAATAAAAGATATGTTATTAAACTTTATTAATAGTATAGAGGGGCCTAACTGAAAGGTAATTGCTGAACATTGATTTAATAAAATTTTATATGGAATTTGGGTTTTATTAACATGTTTATAAATTTTAACCTATGAACATTTTGACTACTTGGGAGAGATTTTCCTTTGTACAGTATTGTGAAGGAATTCTCATAATAATCATAAATTTTAAACCTATGGGGTCTGATGATCTTTTTTTTTTATATACTCAAGATATGTGCTATGCCGTTCTTTGTAGCATTACATGTACTATAAGTAGCTGTAATCTAGAAAGATTTGAAGATGCTGGAAGCAAGTGAACGTGGTACCTATTTCCGGAAAAGGAATGAAAGAGACAGCTGAAGACTGTAGGCCTGTCTTTGATTAGCACAGTTTGCAAAGTTTTGGGGAAATTTCCTAAAAACTCCTTTCTCTTTATTTTGAGCCTCAACCATAAGACAGTGAGACAGCATGGTTTCAGGGGAGGTCTGCCCTGAAACTTCCTAAAATGTTATGGGATAAGCCTAATCTTACATATAGAGAGGGCATTTAATTCCACCCCACGTCTGTGACTGTATTGAGCTGCAAGAATAGGTGGATAAAAAGTTATTTAGAAGGATGGGAGAAGAGGCTTTAAGATATTCATTGTCTGACCAGAGAAAGGTAAGCAGTGGGGTTCTGTAGGGATCAGTTTTAGGGTCACTACTGTACCTTTCGTATGTAAATGATCTGCTAGTCTGTCATGCGTTTTTAAGAAGTAAAAGACAAAGATAGTGGTTGAGAATTTCAGAATGACCTAGTCTGTGAAAGTGGTTAGACAATTGGCTAAAGGGATTCAGTGCTTCAAAATGTAAAGTAATGAGAATAGGTCAGAGTACAGTTAGGCCCAAGCTTAGGTACTTTAAAACCGGAAAGGAACTTCAAGAATCTGTGACTGAAAGAGATCTAGAGGTCAAATGTATTGACAGATTTGTCTCTAGAATTGCATATAAATGGTGTTGCAGAGGCAGCATACGTCACCTTTATACATAGATGACCTAAAGGCATATTAAGGAAATGTGCAGAAATTCTTACACGGCTTATGTGAAGCCTAAGCATGAATATGCAGCACCCTTATGGAAGCCACATCTGAATAATTAATAAATTTGAGAGAGTTCCAAGGCATGCTGCAAAGCTAGTGACAGTTATATAATGGGAAGACTCGGAGGAAGAGGGAAATATATATATATATATATATATATATATATATATATATATATATATATATAGTCGCCGTGGCTCAGTCGGTAGCGTCTCCGACTCTGAGGCGTCAGGTCGAGGGTTCGCGCCCCGTCACAGTCTGAGGTTAGCAAAGGCATGCACTCAGCGTAAGGATTACATCTGCCAAAACAAGTCCTTCGCAAGAAGGCAACCGTCCTAGCCCTTGGTTGATAAGGGAGTCCGTGACGTAAAACCGGAACACACACATATATATATATATATATATATATATATATATATATATATATATATATATATATATATATATATATATATATCTTAATGGTTTTGATACAGTGAATAGGGAGAAATATTTTGAAATGGGTGGTTCTAGAACTAGAGGTCATAGTGTGAAGATCAGTGTGAAAACCCCTTTGTTGGATGTAAGGAAATACTTTTCACTGTGTAAGAAAATAATTGCTAATTGGAATTCACCAGGTGAGGAGATGGTAAATGTTCATAGCATTCACACTTTATGGACATATATAGTATATGAGAGAGAGTAAATAATCAAACCGATGTGTGGAAGGAGAATTACTATCATCGGCTTCTTTCCCGTGGGCCGTGAGCACAATTAAAAAATAAATAAATTTGGTAATTCATCCATTTGTTAGTTTAAGAACTGTTCTATTCGTCAATTTTACAGTTGTTTAAATTTGTAAAGAATTAAACAAGACCCTAGCCATCAATTATATCAAATAGATATTATTAATTTTTATCTAAAATTATCAATTGGGTATTTCATTATATCTTTTTCGTAATATTATAAATATTATTTTTAAGGCTATTACGTTAAAGAGAACGAACCTCTTCCCTTCTCTCTATGGTGGGCGCCAAAACAAGACCACAGGATCAGTTACAGGAATTTACTGTTGTAAATTGGTAACTTTAGGACTTTATTAACCTGGTTTACACATTGATGTAAGTATAAAATTAGTGTGGTATAGGTTCATAGCCTGTATAGCGGTTTTATTGGCGCCATTACAAATACAGGGAATTTTGAGATGGATGAAACCTAGAATTTTTTTGTTAATATATCAGCTTCTGTGTGGCCATGTGGTAACGCTCGCCAGTTTAATTTGTCAGATCGTGGATGCGAGGCCCGCCACGGTCTGAGATAAGAAAGGGCATTCATTCAGGGTAACGGCCGCTCTTGCCCAAACCATTGTCCTTCGCAAGAAGACACCGTCCTAAACCTTACTAGAAAAGGGTGTTCATGACGTAAAACCGAGCACAGGGGAGCAAGGTAGATGGTATTCTTGTCCATCCCAGGGAGAGATAAAAGTAAATATGTATTAATAGAGAATGAGCTGTGGGAGGCAGAGCACTTTATCTCTTCTTAGACTGAACTCGCCCAATTCTAAGAAGGTTTATTTTATGCCGTTTTGATATTACTATGAATTCCCATATGATTGGAGTGGACAGTAGCGAGTTTGAGACGTAGATCTGGTTGTCTATAGGTATTTAAACCAATAAAACAGATAAAATTTTGGTCTGTATTCAGTTAGGTTTATCACAATATGTGTAGTTTTAGTAGCATTGTTAACTGAGGCATAGGGTTCAGCAAGGCAAATTGAGCCTTCACAAGCCTTGGGTTTGGTACTGGTGTACATGACTTGTTAAGCCATGCGATAAAGCTATGGGGGTAAACCAGCTGTGGCTGTCAGTCCTAATGGCAGAATGCCCCCGGGATGCCCGCAGGGGGGGGGAAGTATGGCAACCCTTTATTCCCAGACCTAAGAAGAGTCATTGGGGTGTGCCTTAGCGTGTGATGAATGCTCATTCTTGGCTCGGCCAACCCCTTTACAAAGCGGAACGGTGTTACTGTTTATAGACAGACATTCAGTAGTGTCTGATCTGAGGGTTTGAAATCTGTTCTTGGCTCTGACAGGCTTTACTTTCCAGCAAGGTTCTGGAAAGAGTAAAATGTATTTTAGGACAAGTCTTCAGGTTTTATTTTCATAAGTGCCAAACTGTACTTCATAAGTAGCTCGTCACAAATCTGACCAGTGTACAGACCCAAGACAGATAGAGCTTAAATGTCAGAATACCCAGAACTTGACATAAAATATATTGAATTAATCTTGAACAACCACCAGGGCACTGGAACTCATCGAGAACAGAGTTGAAAACCAATGTAACAACCAGTCTCTTAGCCAGCAACAAATCCCCTTTATAAGTCAAAACAAAACACAAGATTTCATGTTCAGCACTCTGGCTCTAACCATTACTATATTGTACAGATTTCTGAATTTAGAATTTGTTGTTGGTCGAGGGTTCGTGCCCCGTCACGGACTGAGGTTAGTAAGGGCATATATTTAGGGTAACGATTAGATTTGCCAAAACAAGTCCTTCGTAAGAAGGCAACCGTCCTAGCCCTTAGTAGAAAAGGGAGTTTGTGACGCAAAACCGAATCCAATCCATGTTGGTAATTAGTATGTTATTTGACACAGTGAACTTTGCTTTAGAGTTGACCTGTGTTCAAGTTACAGTTCAGCTAAATTTCTGAAAGAAACCACTTTGTGATCAGATTTGATTCTTACCTGTAAAAATATAATGAAAAAATTCTGTTTGATCCTTAATTAGCCAATTATTATTGGTTGTGTCTATCCTGTATAGTGGTGTATGAGGGTGGGGAGGTTCTCCTAGGTGTAATTCGAGCATAGTCTAAGCCTCCAAGGGAAATGCAATGTTGCAGAATATGAAGTTAGAGTGAAAAGTATTTGATATTGAGTGATACAAACATTTTTGGGATCATGTTAAGTAGAGTAACCCCAGAGTCCTCTAGAGATATTTATATTTATAAGGCAGGTCACATGGGGTTCTTGAGAGTTACTTATGTTTACAAGATCCCATTGTACCATCGAGTCTTGTCACTGCTTGAAATATCAGTGAAAGTGGCAACACCTATTTCCTGAAGCTTGATTTTTGAAGTTTTAAGCTTGTAAATAAACTTAATATTCTCAACATGTGTGTCCAAACAGTGTATTTTACTTAGTTTTGCTTATCAAACTATATTACGGCATTGATACAGTATTCAATATTGAAATTGATGTACTGACATTTGCTGGATTCTGTTGTCCTCTAATACACAGGCACACACGTGCACTCATATGCAGTTGATGCAATTCTTCTTGTATAGGGGTTGGCATAGTCAAGGCACACATATTCACCAGATAGTAATATATTTCATTCACTCCCCTTAGTTCCTTGGAGGTAAAGGGCTGCCTCAACTCCTCACCACCACCCAGCTTGGATCATTTACAGGGTTTGGACAAATATCTTCTGCTGTGAAGCCATAATATAAATAGCATTTTATTTTAACTATTGTATAATATCCCCTTTATATACTGTATACTTACTATTTATATGATTTTCTTATTTTTATGAAGGAGCTAAGTGAGTGATCGAGGTTTGTTTGGCTTCTGGCGAATGTGTGCTTTGATGTGGCCAACCCCTTACAAATGGGGTTTGAGGCCTTTGTATATCTGTTTTTATGAAAAAAAGTTGTTCATAAGCTGTTTAGGTAAGTACCTACTTACCAATTTTTAACATATATTGACTTTTCAGGGTGGTGTTTGATACCTTGATCCACCAACATGAACAAGCGACCTAATGCCGCAGCTACCAATGGTTTTGCTCCTAATAAGAAGAAACCACAGTAAGTGGAAGCCAAACCATGTTGTTTTTATAGCTACTTGTCAAATTAGTTTTTTTTAATGAGTGTGACACCAGGACAAGCAAACAAAGTTGCCCTCATCAGGCCCAGGCACAGAGAAAGCAGAAAGAAGATAAAGTAGCAGCCTGAGGACAAGGCAAAAATAAGAAAATGAATATGAAAAAGACAGGCAGAAAGACTTAGCATGAATAATTTTTATATGATGAAAATACTGTACTGCAGTTGCAGTAACGGTGTTTTAATAACATGTCAAAATTTTATTTTGTAATTATAACTAGTTCTAGCTTTCACTTTTATTATTATTATTATTATTATTATTATTATTATTATTATTATTCTTGTTGTTAGTTGCAGTAGTAGTAATAATAGTACTACTACTACTACTAGTAGTGGTAATACTATTATTATTATAGTAAAATTTAATTGTATGTGACTTTATGATCCTCTTAAGAGGGAAGGGCAGCCAAGCATTTAGCAAAAGACTTTAGGCAGTAATGTTTCATTTATGCCCTTATATATTTTATCATTTGTTTTCTGAGATTGAAAGACATTCAGGGAGGGAGATATTTTCCAATCAGTTTGTATCCTTCTGATCCTCTCAGCTGCCTTAGGGTGTATAGAGAACGTGAGGCAATATTCTTTCTATTCATGCTGAGTTATATGAATAACATTAATTGCTTTCTCTGGATTGGGGACCACAGTGGCTTTGTGGTCAAACCCGCAAGTAGGGAAGTGAATTAATGCCATTTCGAGCCACTGCGGGGAGTTAGAAAGGGCGTCCAGCCTTAATCCCCCAGCGTCAACAAGTCTTAGTCCAGTCCCATTTGAATGAGGACCATGAGTGACACATAAAATAATACACAATAGCCTCTGGAAATAGTAACTATTAGTAATATCAGTTTCAACTACAGCGATCCTATTCTTACAGAAATGACGATGACGAAGGTAATTTTGACATTGACGATAGCTACTTCGATGGAATGGACTACGAGGAAATGGATTCACAAGTCTCTGAGGAACTGCAGGTAAAAAAAATTACTGTATTTAGTATATTAACAAATATTAATTTGGAGGTTATCTTGAGGACTTCCCCAAACAATTGTCCCATTGATTCTTTAATAACAAAATTGTCCAAAAATAAGATTGAGTTAGGTTAGGTTAGAGCTTGCATTGTAGATGGTTTCATTTCAGATTATATAATTTGGAATAAAACCAAATATCAGGGGTAGTTGTTCTATGGGGGCAGATGTCTTGGAACCAATTTGGGGATCAATAGAATAACGGTTGCAGTAATTTTTCTTTATATATAGTATTAAGATTTGCTTTCAGAATCTTATTAATTATTGCAATGTAACCTGTAAAAATACTATTAAAAGTGAATGCTTATCTTTTGCTCTTGTACAATTATTAGTAATTAGTTTTGATATATACGAATAATAAAGTCATTTAAGAATACATTAGATATTTACAAATTGGATTTCAGTCTGTAACTGACAGTGAGAGAAAGGTAAAGATGAAGGATATATCTCGTAAGTATAGAAACATATTTCTGTATCTCTCACCCACTTATAGCAGATTTATGAATGGGTTTTGTAGGTAATAGTAACCCCCAGAGCCTTATATAACCCTATAAATCAAGTTTGGGTTGGTTAGGTTGAACTAGCTGAGGTTAATTAGGCTGGGATAGCTTAGATAAGGAGGTTAGATTGGTTAGCTTTGGTGACTTGCCTTGTAAATATGAATAACCCTAGAGCATCCTGGGGGTTACTTTTCTTTACATGATGCGGTATGTTATTTGGAAAGTTTTTTGTGTGTGTAGTATGCATTAATGTTTGTCTTATTTAATTATAATATGATTAAAAACTCAAAGAGCAGAGCTTAATGAGTTTGTTTTTCGAATTGTTCTGAAGCATATTAAAAATGCTTTTAGTACTGGAATATTACTTTTTTTTTATGCCAGTAACCTATTCTAGTTTACGTTTTACTTAAAGCCAACAAGCTTCTTATTTAATATTTTTTTCATCACATTCAGAAAATACTTTACCTTTAAAATTATCCCTTTCAGTGACATTTTATTTTTGTATGTCAGTAACTTATTCAAAGTTTCTCTTTACTTTAAGCTTGCAAAATTCTTTTTCTTAGGTGAATCTCAATCCATTATATTTTTTTATTACATATTGAAAGTACTTTGCCTTTGAAATTTTTTTTCTTACAATAACTTTTAAGTATGTCCGTAATAGTCCAGAACTATTTTTTTTTTTTATTTAGAACCCACAAGATTATTTTTATTCGTTGTGTCTTATCCCATTGTTTTTAAGTATAAGTCTTTTTTTATTACTGCATCTGGGTGATGTGATTTACGTTTATGCCTTTTATATTAACCTAAATCTTCCCTCTTTAATCCATTTTATTTATATTTATTATATTTTATAATATTCTTAGCAAGACAGGTGTTAAATTCTACTAAAGAGTGTTTTCATTTTAAGCTGTTTAATATAATCCTGTATAACTGCAGTATTCCTTGGTATCATTTTATATATATATATATATATATATATATATATATATATATATATATATATATATATATATATATATATATATATATAGTTTTTTTATTTTTTTTCCCCTAAGTCGCTCCCTCGGCTTGTTACATAATTGATACTGTCTATGTTCATTTCCTTTTCTCTGCTGCTTTGTAGGGTCCTAAGGTAAATTTTTATGGATAATCTTTTTACACGTAGCTTGAAATATGGCTTTCAAATGTGCAGAAAACTAGTAAGGAGAATAACTAGTAGTGGACCTGGAGTGGTATTTTTTTCAGTGTACAGCCACCCTCCAGAGCTGCGACTCACTGTAAGGGCAAAAAGAGTGGCCAGACTGCCACAACCAGCCCCTGCACTCTTACATTCCATGAGAACTTGGGAGAGGCTTTGATCACCTGGGTGATTACCTCATCTCTCAACATAACATGCAAATAACACAGTGTTTTCTACGTCGAGAAATGACTCCATCGGTCGTTTTTTTAAGACTCCCTTCAGCCGGAGACGTTGAGAACAACTCAGGAAACACATTATAGAAGACTGCACCGTACACTACCACATATGCCACCAACACAACATACACGCCATGAGAGCTCTGTGAGAAAGTCCAGGATTTACAGTGGTCTTCCATGGAGACTTGAGAGCTGTTTGGCCTAGCAGCTAAGGGTACAACAGCAACTTTAGGTTGTTAGTGTTGCTGCCTACATTCTCTTTATATAATAACTTATATTTTTATGATAGCTTATATTTACTGAGTATAGAAAATGCCCTTCTCTACCTGATTATTTATGATAATGAAATATACTTACTAATAATAAAAAGATCATAAAAAAACACTAATTTATTTGAATATATAATTTATTTTTATATGGTTTCTGTAGATACATTATCATCACTGTTGTTGAATACACAGAAATTGGCTTTGGTTATCCTCGTTTGTTGTGTAAATCATCTGATAAATAATTATATCTTGTACAGGTAAGTAACCCCTGGAACCCCGTGTAAAGTTAAATAACCCCTTAAGTTATTCAGTTAGGTGGGATGTGGTGACTTTGCCTTTTAAGTATAGATAATCCTAGAGCACTCTGGGGTTTCTCTTCTTTACAAGATTCATATTTATCATTGGCTTTGTATAAACCCATTTACTTATCACAGGCCTGTGAGATGCTTGAAGAATACCAAGAGACAGACAGTACTTGGGGAAGACCTCCATTACCCTCCCTGGACCCCCAGAATGATTCATTGGTTTTTCAGCAATTAGAAATCGATCATTACATAGGTACGGTTAAATTATTGTTGTGGTAGCGCAGTGGTTAGAGCATTGACTCAAGAAGCAAAAGACCCATTATTGATCCCAGCTCCATCCTTTCTGTATCCACCCCCATAATGGGGGTTTATAGTGACACAAAACGGCAACTGACTTGGGGAGCGATAGATCTGCGTTCGAGCCCATCATGTGGAGTTAGGTAGAGCATCCATCTTTAATTTACTAGCTCCAACCTGTCAATCCCCAACCCCTTCTGAACGGGGAATAATAGTGACATATAATATAGAAGGCAAACAAAATTTGTTGTCAGCCATATTGGAAATGACAGAAAGCATATATGTTGCTTATTCATCTCTTCTGAATATAATTATGTAATTTTTTTAATATTCAATACTTATCATGGACTTTTCGTCATTTTAGGAACTGCTGTGTCATATATGTACCTATAATTTTAAGAGACCATGTGTCATATGTGTACTTATTATAGGAACTCCCTACGTCATATGTGTACTTATCATTTTTGGAATCCAAATATCATGTGTGCACTTATCATTTCAGGAACCCCTGTGTCTGGTATGCCAGGTCAGCAAGCGGGCCGGGTTCCTGTAATGCGTATGTTTGGAGTCAATGACAAAGGAAACACTGTATGCTGCCACGTTCATGGATTTTCACCATACTTCTTTGTCACTTGCCCGCTAACATTTAAGGAATCTCAGCTGCCAGAATTTAAGGTAAGAGTTTGTTTATATGGTAGAGTGTTTCATCCTTATGTTCCTAGACTTTAAGGTAAGCGATCCCAGTGATATGGGAGAGTTTTATTCTGAAGGTAATTTAAGGTAAGTAACCCTTGTGATATGATAGAAAGTTTCATCCTTATGTACCTTGTGTGTGTGTTATAAAAGGTGACTAAAAGGGATACAGAAAGGGTGGCTGATCTTCTCTTCCTCTCTGAATTTCTGTTGAATTTAGAGTTAATTGCTTAGTACACCAAGCCATAGGCTGTAGAGATCTCTGTCAGTATAAAAATGCCATGATGTCATTTATAATGGGAGAAAAATACAAAGGAGATTCCTACTCCCCCTGCTCCTCCCCATTTAGTCAATATTTATGACGCACACGCAGTGGAACTCAGAGGAATATATTTGTTTCTCCCTCTTATTTTTCTCATTTTTGCAGAACATTCTAAACAAAACCATCTTGGACGACATGAAATCCAACAAAGAGAATATCACTGATGCAGTGCTTGCTGTCGATCTAAGACAGAAAGAGAGCATCTATGGCTTTCATGGCAATAAGAAGGTTAATTTTCTCCAAATAACACTCGCCCTGCCTCGTTTAATTGCTGCGGCGAAACGTTTGCTGGGAGAGGGTAAAGTCTACGTCCCCTCTTTAGGCACTCCTGTCTATGAGGCGTACGAATCAAACATCGATTTTGAAATTAGGTGAGTTTGTATATTATTACGTACAGATATTTCTTAGCTCGATAAAATAATCATAGACATTAAAGTACAGATATACTGAGAAAAAGTTTTATATAAATGTATATAAAAAATATGTAATTTGAGTATAAGATGCATTTCATTTCAAGTCTAAATATACCCTTTTTCACTCAGCATGGATGCCTTGATAACTCAGGTAGTAACTAAGTATGGGTTCAATCCCACCACTGGCCTTCAGGAAGAGCTTCCAGTTTTAATCCTCTAATTCCAACATGTCTCTGTCCACCCTCATTCAAATGGGGAATAATTGTGAAGCATAAATAAAAGGTGCATTATATCGAAATAGGAGTGGCATATCAGAATATTTGTAGATTTAATATTTTGTCCCTCAGGTTCATGACAGATACCCATCTCGTAGGATGTTCTTGGGTGGAACTACCTCCTGGAACGTGGAGCATCAGAGATACAAGAAAGCCTTATGACACTTTGTGCCAATTGGAGGTGAGACCCAGATGCCCTTCATTACCCCAAAGACTTAATATGTTGCTCTATGCAAAGAACTACCTTGAACATACACTCTGTAATGCTATTAGTTGGCTTTAAGGTGCCCATACACAATGCGATTTGGCCTTGAGACCACCGCACAGATGTGGTTGGATCCGACCAAATTGGATCGTCTATGGGCTGGTTGTGGACCACAGCCTGCCCATAGACAATCCAAACTTGCCGGATCCAACCACACCTGTCCGGTTGTCTCAAGGCCAAATCGCACCACGTATAGGCACTGGTAGAGAAGGAATAATGGAATAAAGTTACATAAGCTCATGAATTGTTAGGTTAGGCTATGTAACTTGCTTTGTAAATAGAATAAACCTAGAGCATCTTGGGGTTACTCTCCAATACAAGATCAGAATAACGAAGCCATTATGTTCATGACGCAGTTAAATACTATTTAGTCTATGTGATCATTTAAGTTGAGTATGGGAAGTTTTTTCTTGGGGGATTCAGACAAATATGCAAACTTTATATTGTCTACAAAAGGACTTACTGGAAGTGAAACACTAAGCAATCCAGAGAAACAACATTTTATAAAACAAATGACAGTATTTAAGCTACAACCAGAGTGGTGTAATGGATAGAATACTCCACTCGAAAGGTGATAGAACCAGGATCGTCCCAGCATGGTGTGTTAGGAAGGGCATCTAGCCTTAAATCCCCAGCTTCATTCTGTGTCCACCCCCAAAATGGGATCTAATATTGACACAGAACCTTGCTGTATTTTTTTAAAATTTCATCATTAATAATGGCAGTACTTGGTAATATACTGGCCGTATTTTTTATTCTTGTCATTACAGATTAAATTGGGCAGTTAATTTGGGGGTCACTGATATCCTGTAGGTCTACTTGAGTATTCAGCCATTGCCTGGAGATCACTTGGTCCACTTTATTGGAGAAGGGACTCTGACCCTGGAGAGAGAGAGAGAGATATATATATATATATATATATATATATATATATATATATATATATATATATATATATATATATATATATATATATATATATATATATATATATATATATGTGTGTGTGTGTGTGTGTGTAATAGGTATACAGTTGGGCTTTAGTGCTAAAACTGTCCCTTGCTTTTGCCTTTCATTAGAAACCTCTAGCCTTCAGTGATCTAGCTACATTTCAACCTACTTTTTATTTTATTTTTTCTGCAGGTTGATGTTGCTTGGAACAAATTCATAGCACACCCTCCAGAGGGAGAGTGGTCTCGAGTGGCACCACTGAGAATCCTCTCATTTGATATTGAATGTGCTGGTCGGAAAGGTAAAGAGAGTTTATATTACGTTTTATCAATATTTATGGTCACAAGTTTAATTTTTTTTATTTTCGTAATTCATATCTTGTAAGTGCCCAGGTAATCGAAGCTTCTCTCAGGTTCTTCTGCCCCTTAAGGGGCAGAAATTGGTTGTGGCAGTTTGGCCTCTTGCTGCTCCTCTTCCAAGCTACTTGGCGTCCCCTTCTGATTTGTAGCTCTGGAGGGTGAACCTACGCTGGAGATGATGTCACTCCAGATTGGAATTGTTAGACCAGGCAGCTTAAGGAGCAACAGCAATGACAAGAACGTAAATGCTGTAATAAAGACAACATTATGCTCAACAGTGATATTTATTTACCCAGGCGTGTTTCCTGAACCAGACAAAGATCCCGTCATTCAAATCGGAAACATGGTCATCAGGCAGGGAGAGACGGAACCATTCGTTCGCACCATCTTCACCCTGAAAGATTGCGCTCCCATTGTTGGCTCCAAAGTCCAGTCTTTCAACAATGAAAAGAAAATGTTGGAGGTACAGCCTGAGATACTTTTAAAGATGGAAAGACTTTTTCAGTAATAATAATGCCAGGATTGATTGACATAATGTCTGTTTTTTTCCTTCTGCTGTTAGACTGATATTGTTCCACCGCTTTCCCTTCTCTCTTTTTCCTAGAGACAGGTCTGACTAGATCTTTGCAATGTGTTTGTATGTATGTATATACTTTTCTGTCTTTTCTGTACTTCATTTATATTTCAGAGTTGGGCAAAGTTTCTACGACACGTTGACCCCGACATTATAACTGGCTACAACATAAATAATTTTGATATGCCTTATCTTCTGAACCGAGCTAATCACCTCAAGTCTCAAACTTTCTCTTTCCTCGGGAGAGTTAAGACAATAAGGTGAATACATATAATTTTTTATTTTCTTTTTCTCTATCTTTTTCTCTTTTCTTCACGAAGATACGTTCCTTGCTGGAGCCATCTGGTGTATTAGTCTAAAACTTTTTCCAGCTGGGCGTGTTGCTTGGCTTATGATAATTGGAATAATAATAGTAATGTTATTGATAATGATTATATGCTGTTTATTAATTATTACTAGTGACAAGATTTTTTTTTTTTTGTTCTTTTTGAGCATGGATTTTTCTTCATATCAAAAGTGTAGTCCTTTCAGCAATAATTAAAAGCATAACGATTGTCATTTGTGCATGTATGCTTCTTGATGTTGCGAGTATTTGCTGTTTTATATGTCTGTTAATCCCATTCAAATGGGAGTGGACACAGGTTGGAGCTGGTGAACTAAGGCTCCGCACCCTTTCTAGGACACCATGATGGGCTGAAAAATCGACTTGTCACTTCCGTATTAAAGTAATCTAACCACTACTCTCTACATTTATGTGTGTAACGTTGGGGTAGAAAAGATGGGTAAATCGTATTTCATGCTTGTTATAAGAAGCAGCTTAAAAGGATGGGAAGAGCAAAGTACTGACAATGTATCCATAGCAGAATTTCCCTTTTTGCCATGAAATAACCAATAGAAAGGTTACGGATGAACTGTGTGTGTTCTAAGTCCCAATTCCTTCTGTTTTTTCTAGTTATGGCCTTCCTGTCATTCACATGGAAAGGCTTGATCTTAAAAAAACCTGCTACGTTGCCCCCAAGTAGCAAACTTAGCCTAGCCTTAATCGCCTGCAAGCCAGGCATGCTTAGCTTGTTTCAGTGAGGTTTGGCATCATGTTAAAGCACATGAATTTTTTCATATTATTGAATCCCAGACTGGGGCAGAATTGTTTTCTGATGAAAGAGATATGATTCTATTGGAACATTTATTTTTTTTTATAGATTTCAGTTTTTAACAATCAGTGTATATGCCTACCTGTCTATTTTTCTAACTTTTATCAGTTTCCTGGAGTGGAGCGGTAAGAATAATGCCTTTATTAGTATCATTATTTTTCTGATTGGCTCCTGGCATCCCATCCAGATAATCGTACGAATGATTTCGTCTTTCTCTTACTCAGATCTGTGATTAAAGATTCTGTGTTGCAAAGCAAACAGATGGGAAGACGGGAGAACAAGACTATTAATACTGAAGGGAGGTGTCAGTTTGATCTGTTGATGGTGAGTATTTCGTATGCTTGCAAGCACGTGAACATATACTCATATTTTTTCTCTCTGTTTTTTCTTCCTTCTGGCTATCCATTCCCACTTAGGCCTCCACATCCTAGCAAAGCTACAGCCACTTCAACCTGTTTTCCTTCTTTAATTTTTCTTATACTGTACTTGTCCTCTGTTTCATGCTGTTTGCCTATAGTAATCTTAGGTGTATATATAATATATGAAGTGTTATATTTTATTCATTGTTTGTTCCATTAAATAAATGCATCCAACGATGTACAGTACTTCGTCTGAGGCCTGGCTTTTATCTAGAAAATACTGCTATTTTATTCTCATATTTTTGGGAGAAATAGTGATTTACTTGTGTCCACCCCCCACTGAATGGGGATTAGTAGTGACACACAAAATGACAAGCAACAAAAGCTTAGCAGAATGGGATAAAAGCTGTTTACAATGGAAGAAATTTGGAATTGACTGATACTCCCCTCTCCCCTGAAATCCGTATTTCATGCCATAAAACTGCTGACAAAAGAATGAGTTATTTAAGGTATTATTAATTTCTGTTTCCTCCCCTATATTTTTCTTAGAGTGTGACCACACTATTGATTCAGTTATGTATAGTGTCTCAATGAAAGAAATCTGCACTTTTGTAATGCTTTTATATTTCCAAATATTTATTACATTATTAAGCTATTTATTTTTGTTTTAATTTTAAGACACTAATTGTAAGAATTAAATTTTACTTCCCTCTGTGTAATACATTTGCTATTCAGATGTTTTCCTATCATAATTTTGTTTACCGTTTTATATGTCGCTATTAATCCCCATATGATTGTGGGTGGACACATACAGATAAGACCTGGGGAATTAAGGCTGGGTGAACATCCTATCATCCAGAGATGGGCTCGAACGTGAGTTTGTCACATCTCGAGTCGAGTCCTTTAACCACTGCTCTACCTCGGTTCCATTTTTCTAATCTCATTGTCGTTTTTAAATACCGTACACGAAAATTCTCTATTTTAGGTCTTGCTAAAAGATTACAAGTTGCGTTCTTGCTCATTAAAAGCCAACTCCCATCAGGTTTTCAGGGCCTGATAATAGATTACGAGCTGAAATCGTACTTGTTAAATGCCGTCTTGTATGTGTTTTTCGGGTCTTGGTAAGAGATTGCAAGCTGTGTTCGTATTTTAATTGCCATCTATAATTTTTTCAGGTCTTGGTAAGAGATTACAAGTTGCGTTCATACACGTTAAATGCCGTTTCCTTTCACTTCTTGCAAGAACAAAAAGAAGACGTGCATCACTCCATCATATCAGAGTTGCAAAACGGAAATTCGCAAACTCGTCGAAGGTAAAGATTGTATTCTTCTATTAGCTGGAGATGAAATTGAATGAGTTTCTGATAAAGGAAATTAAATTGAGCATCCATTAAACAATTACTAATCTGTGTTGTCGTTTGTCTTTTATGTGTCACGCTTAATCCCCATACTGGAGGTGGATATGGATACAGACAGGTTCGACCTTTGGATTTGAGGCTTGGTGCCCTTCCTGATGCTCTGCATTGGGTTCGAACATGGGGTTGACAGTTCCAGAGTAGAGCACTAATGACTTAGCTACCACTGTTCCCTTACAATACATAGGGAATAAGTGAGAAATATTCTCTCACCTTTTCCTCTGCATAGTAGCTACAATGAATATATACATTGTTGAGAGTATGGTAAGTGTGTGCTTTGACTTTGCCACTTCCCTTATAAGGAAGATTGCAAACATTGCACAATATAAGTGAGTAAAATGTGGTTTATTAATGTGTAATTTTAATCAGGTTGGCAGTATACTGTTTGAAAGATGCGCTGTTGCCGTTAAGACTACTGGATAAGCTGATGTGTATCATCAACCACATGGAGATGGCTCGTGTCACAGGTGTCCCGCTATCTTATCTTCTCACGCGAGGTCAGCAGATCAAGGTCATATCTCAGCTTTTAAGGAAGGTCAGTGTATCTAATGGTGTTTAGTTGTCTCAAAGGAGATTCAATTAATCACAGTTTAATTTTTTTTTCTTGATTTAAGAATTAAGCCATGATCAGTCAGGTCATGTGTTTCAGTGAGTTTTATATAGTGGAAACAATTGTATTTTGTTGCAGTTGTTGTTCTTGTTTGCTTTATTATGAGTCACTGTTAATCCCCATTTAAATTATGGTGGACATAGACATGTTGTAGCTGGGAAATTAACGCTGAATGCCCTTCGTAAGACCCCAACGAAGGGCTCAGACTCAAGTTTGCTGCTTTTTGAGCTACTGCGGTTCCTTGCAGCAAAAATCATATATGGGTCAGTACACCCATATTTAATCTTGTAATTCCCAGGTTTTTTATGAAGCAACTAAAAGTGATAGGGAAGCAGGGAGCTGGTAGAGTCTCTAGATAGATTTTATTTCTGCAATTCAATGAATCTCTGCCGCTTCAATTTGTCTCTAAGGTTCTCTGATGATAGGCAGTGGCAAGGGACAGTGACATTAGTAGAGCCCAACTAGATACCTACCATACAACCAGAACCCAATCTCCCTTCAATCGTGTGGACCCAGTGATCTCTAATTGGCAGAATAATTGGGTAGACCTATAGGACATCACTGACCCCCTTTAATTGCCCAATATAATCTGTAACGACTTGAGATAGTGAAAACTAATTCAACCCCAGGCCAGGATCGAACCTGTGGCCAGTATATTACCAGCCTTCGTCATTACCGCAACACCACAATATCTGTCGTAATTTAACCTACCTGCTAATACATGTCACTTAGCTTTATGTATATAATTGAATATTAAATATTGCCTTTTCTTGCTACTTTACGTCAGTATTACTCCCCATTCACATCGGCGCTGACACGGATAGATTGTAGTTGGGAAGTTTAGGCTGGATGCCCTGCAGTAGGAATGAACACGGGTTTTGTCACTTTTCAAAATGATCGCTCTAAACCCTTGCGCTCTTCATCTGAAAGGGAACTATTTGTGACCCAGAATAGTGCATATTTAATGCTGTTTTAGTAATATGTAATAAACATACAGGAATGTACTGTATTATAAATAAACCGTAATGCATATATAATATGTGTATGCAGTATTGTATAATAAATATACAGTACAGTATTTTCATAATAGCTAAGAAAATACTGTATGCAGTAGCATATTGTCACATATCAATATAGTATTCTTTTATTTCATTATAGAATGCGTTATTACTTGCAAAATATTTATGTGAAGTAATTAAGATACTCATGAAGATTATTTAAAAAAAAAAAAAAAAAATAGCCGAGTAGGAGAATGGACGAGATGAGAAAAGACTAATGTTGGTTGAGTCCCACAATGGGGTGTTAGGAAGTGCATCTAGTCTTAATCCCCATCTCCAACTTTTCTGTGTCCGCCCCCATTTGAATGTGGACTATATTGGAATGTATAAAAACAGTTTCAGCAACAGGAGTCCCTCTTAAAGAGACCCAGGTTAAATTGGAGCATCCAGTGGATAGGTTTTGGAATTTCGAGTTCAGTTTTGCTCACTTTATAATTGCATAAATAAGTATATTTATGTGAATGGTTGTTGTAGTAATAAAATAAATTTTTGATTTATTTAACTTTTTTTTTCTAGTATTATTTTTTGCCTTTGATTGTAGCCATTCTATTGACTGGAGAAAGATTGCAATGCATATAATAAAAACGAATAGCACTGAACCATTACTCTACTGTTTAAAATCATAGGAACATACCCATTAAGGAAAAGAAGGAAAATATATAAATTGCTTTTTAATTTCACCATGTAAGCAGTCCTCCTTCTCCATGTACAGTACATGAATATAGATATCAAATTTGACGCTTCTTCTATTTATTAGGCCTCAGAACAAGACCTCATCCTGCCTGTGAACAAAGGCGGAGGTGAAGACGAGTATGAGGGAGCTACTGTTATAGAACCCAAAAAGGGATATTATGATGTTCCGATCGCCACCCTCGATTTTTCTTCCCTGTATCCCTCTATTATGATGGCTCATAATTTGTGCTACACAACACTTTTGAAGGGACCTCATCAGGCTGAAGAGTATGGGTAAGCACAGGAGGAATGTTAATTGGACACCTTTTAACTTTAGTTTTTTGCCATTTTTGTGTGTCAATTGATCCCCATTGGAATGTAAGCAACCTAGATATATATCCTACAGTGTTTCAGTGGTACAGCATTATGTAAAATGAAAATATTATGATAAAGCAACTATAACAGTTAAGTAGCTATATCATGTATAAACTCTTGCTCTTAGAGCTAAAGCAAGTTATCGTAATGTAATAAACTATTTCTGTATCGCATTTTTCTTCAGTCTGGAATCTGCTGACTATATCAAAACTCCGTCTGGAAACTACTTTGTAAAATCTTCAAAACGTAAAGGTCTTTTACCCGAGATTTTAGAGTCTCTCTTGGCCGCTCGTAAGAAAGCGAAGAATGACCTGAAGAACGAGACGGATCCTCTGAGGAAGAAGGTGCTGGACGGCCGTCAGTTAGCCTTGAAGATTTCGGCAAATTCTGTCTACGGTTTCACTGGAGCTCAGGTGGGCAAACTACCCTGTTTAGAAATATCCCAGAGCGTCACTGCGTTTGGTCGCCAGATGATCGCCTTCACCAAAGAGCAAGTCGAAGAGAAGTTTAAAATTGAAAACAATTATGATTACAATGCGGAAGTCATATACGGTGACACGGATTCAGTCATGATTAAATTTGGTGTTGAAACCATTGAAGAGGCCATGCGACTCGGCAAAGAGGCTGCGACGTTCGTCACCGAGAAGTTTGTCAAACCAATCAAACTCGAATTCGAGAAGGTGTATTTCCCTTACCTCCTCATCAACAAAAAACGCTATGCTGGTCTTTACTTCACCCGAGCGGAGACCTATGACAAGATGGATTGCAAAGGAATTGAAACGGTTCGTCGAGACAACAGTCCCATTGTGGCCAATCTTATAAACACCTGCTTGCAAAAGATTCTTATTGACAGGTTAGTCCATCATTATTTCCATTTTTTTTTCTTGTTTGTTCATGTGTATTGTTGAATTATATTCTTAATCCTTAAGTGGGGATTGAAAAGTTATTACACTTTTTTTTTTATGAAATAATTGTTCCAAATAGAAAATCAACAGAAAAGTAGGGAACTGATAAGCCCCTTCTTTTTCACTGTAGAAGTACATATACAATGACCACCATTCCCTTTCTATGGGGGCTGGCCGAGTCAAAGCACACATTCACCAGAACCTAATATGCCTCAGTCACTTCTCTTAGCTCCTTTGTGGATAAAAGGTTGCCACACTTCCCCTCCACCACCTTGCTTGGGTCATCCACTGGGTAAATGGGCAAGGATTTGCTGCCATGAGGCCCCAATAGCAATAATTAAATTAGGCCTCCATTTTCTGAACCTAATTTCCTCACTTCTTTTATATGGGTGTAATCACTTCTGAATTGATTGAGAGATTATGTTATGTGCTGGGTCTTAATCTGTATACAAAATCCAAATCCCCCTCTCCCTTTAATTGTAGTAAGGGAGTAGGTTGGTTGAGTTAGAGCAAAAAACTGTACTCCTTGTGGGAGGAAAAATGAAGGAGGAAATTCGTAGTTTCCTCTCTTAGCCTCCCTCATTTTGTCGACTTTTATGAATTTTGAGGAAGTGTTCTTGCACCCCCCTCATGGGGGGTGTTAAATACTGGATCAATAACATCTGTGTATAGAATGTTGTTGTTGATTTCCGTTTTATGTCGCTATAAACCCCCCCTTCGAATATGGGTGGAGATTGACAGATTGGAGCTGGAGAATTAAGGATTGTCACTTCCCGAGACTATTGCTCTAATCATTTCGCCTCCATGGTCCCCATATATGCATATAGATTAATTAAGAGAAATATTGCAGGTTGTCAAGAGGGAGGTGGCTAGAATATTTCCTCCGTGTTCTCTTGTGTGTTGTTAGAGTCGACTAAATGGGGCAGAGTGAGGGGACTGGGAATCCCCGCCTTATATTCTCTTCCCAATGAGTCAGAGTATTTTGCTTTGACTCTGCCACTTCCCTAATAAGGGGAAAAATGGCTCATGAATATAGATAGATAGTCACGATGTTGAAATATTTATGTTGAATATGTAAATATACCATCATATTATACTTTCTCGGTCATTAATTGTAGTAAGGGAGTAGTTTAGAGCACTTGATTTGGGAAATGACAAACCCCTATTCTAGCCTACCACAGGTGCTCGGAAGGGCCTCCAGCCTTAATTTCCCAACTCCAGCCTGTCTGTCACCCCCTTTTGATTGGGGTTTATTAAAAAGGCAAACAAGCATCATTCTTTCTTTATGATTGTAGAAATCCCTTGGGAGCTGTTGATTATGCCAAGCAGACAATATCGGATCTGCTCTGCAACCGCATCGACATATCCCAACTCGTCATCACCAAAGAGTTAACAAAGACAGAAAAAGAGTATGCTGGTAAACAAGCTCATGTTGAACTTGCAAACAAGATGAAGAAGAGAGATCCCGGAACGGCGCCAAAGCTAGGGGATCGTGTGCCGTTCATCATCATCGCTGGTGCCAAAGGAACTCCCGCTTATGA
This sequence comes from Halocaridina rubra, assembly GCA_037179515.1. Classification (NCBI taxonomy): domain Eukaryota; kingdom Metazoa; phylum Arthropoda; class Malacostraca; order Decapoda; family Atyidae; genus Halocaridina; species Halocaridina rubra. The sequence goes on along the minus strand of JAXCGZ010011370.1, from coordinate 28,126 downwards.
AAAAGCTGAGGTTGGTCGACCTCTTCATTTTTCTCCTTTTCCGTTTCGTGTTTTTATAATTTCATAAAATGTGTGCAAATTTATTTCTTATTTTTTTTATTTCTATTTTTATTGTAATGAACCATGAGCATATTATGTATAGTATACCCCGGTTATATTTTCAGGACCCCATTTATGTGCTTGAAAACAACCTCCCAATTGACTACGAATATTATCTCACAAATCAGCTGAGTAAACCTCTCCTGAGAATATTTGAACCTATTCTTGGGGACAAAGCAGAATCACAGTTGTTAAGTAAGTTCAATACGGTACTGCAATCATTAATATTTGTCCCCTCCAAGAGGGGGTAGACTGCCTCCTCCCTCTTCCCTTACCTGTTGTAAAAGTCGAATAAATTGGGCAAAGCTAGGTGACTAGGAATCCCCTCAGTTGTATTTCCTTCCTATAAAGAGTCCAAGTTTTTTGCTTTTACTCAACCACCCCCATAATAAGGGGGATTATGGCTTTCGTATATAGATATAGACTTGTAATGGTTTGCTTAGTTCTTTCTGGCCTTTCACTTTGCAATTATGGTCTCTGAAACTCTTTATTCGTTTTTATTGATTACTTTAAATGAGCATTTTATTTTTATATTTTCAATATTACTCTAATCCTTCAGATAGGGCACCATGTCCCACATTTCAAGCAGGGTAACTAAAGTTTAAAATATGAAAGCTTCCAACATGCCCTGCTTATCTTCACTTTTTCTTCTCAATTGTTTTTCTCAAAAAAATTTAAAATAAATAAATCAGTGAAGTTTTTTACAATGGAATTTGAAGAGTGTATATGGTAAGAGTAAGAAGTGAGCCCCTCCCAACCTTTCTGAGTTATCAGAAGAAACTGGGTGCCTCCATCAGTGATGCCTTTCCTGGATGTAACACGTCACCGGATACAAACAAATACAAATGCACGCAACCTCATATGCCAGCAACACATCATATACTTCCGGAGAGCTCTGTGGGAATGCCTTGGATCGACCGTGGCCTTCCTTAGAGACTCGGGGCCGTTTGACCAGGCTGCTTAGGGAACAACAACAACGATATAAATTTTAAGTCTTAGTTTTAGCAATATTTTATAATTTTTTTTGTATCGGGGACCTTCAGTATGGATACTGCAATTCTTATGTTATAGAGGTCCCATATTAGGAATTATATTTTGTCTACTATGTTATAATCAAAGCTTTTGTACACCTCTCATGGAAATATTCTAATGACTAATTATATTTTGGCAGAGGGTGACCACACTCGTTCGAAAATCATCACCCACAGTAAGATTGGGGCCATGGCAAAGTTCATCACCAAGAAAGCTTCTTGCATTGGCTGTAAAGTTCCTCTAAGCAGCACCACCGATGCCCTATGTAAACACTGTAAGGTAGGTTTACCTATTTGTGTATACTGAGCCTCACAGCAGAAGATATTTGTCCACATACTCTCTGGGTGCCCCAAGCAGGACGGTGGTGTTGGAAGGGAATTGTGGCAACCCTTTTTCCTTTTGATGGTAAGAGGAATGATTGAGGTATGTTTGGCTCATGGTAAAAGTGTGCTTTGACTCGGCCACCCCATTTTCATGGGGATTTCGGCCATTGTATATTGTGAGTGTGTATGATGGCTCTAATATGTATTAGTGTGTGTATAAATTATTTATACAGTTTTAAGTTGTTGGTTTGCATTATTAAAATGTATGGAAGTATGAATTCTGAAATGTATTTGACTAATTTATATTATATTAGTATGACAGTTATGAGTGTGTAGTTTAGTGTGTCAGTCTGATTTCTTATTACATTATATATATATATATATCTTGTGTAGACTGGAATATCAGCCTGTGCATGTATCACATATATGGTATGCAGTTTTTAGTTCATGTATGTATTATGGTATATATCTGACATGTAGTTTTGTTATTCAACTCTGTTGTGTATTATGTGATATGTCTCCAGCATTTTTTATTGGTTTATTTGTGTCTTGGTTCCACAGGGAATATCAGTATGACGTTCTTCCCGACCAACAGAGGTCACTTGAGTCACTTTCAGTTACATGCAAGGATAGAAAATGACACTTTTCACCCTCTTTCAATGATATTCATTTCAGCTGATTCTTACAACATACTGGTTTTATAAGTGTTGGATTCTTTTGGCACTTTTTGGCCTTTTTCTCTCTCCCTCCCAGCAACCAGAATGTTCCTTATTTCTTACTTCTTGTGACTGGGGAATACATGCGTAGAATTTTTCTTCTTAAACATGTGGGAATATACCTTTCTGTGATGCAGGGACGTTCCTGGATATTCCTTTTATTTGCTTTTTGTAACATTCGGGGAACTCAGACATGATGATTCAAGGAATGTGATTTGCTGTTTAGTGTGTTAATATTAATCTCCATTATTGGAGTGGACATAGACAAAATGGAGCTGAGGAATTAAGGCAGGGAATATAAGGGTAGAATCTCTCTCTCCCAACCCTAAGAGTATCTCTATCACTCAGCCACTTTGACTCAGAGTAAAAATCAATTTTACGTTCATTATTATTTCAGTTACGTGAAAGTGAAATATACATGAGCCAGATGGAGTCTTTGGGTATTCTGGAAGAGAAATTTGGAAGGCTATGGACACAGTGCCAAAGATGTCAGGGATCAGTTCACGAAGAAGTTATATGCACCAGGTAAGATGGGGGTGATATAGATGGGGTTTGGATATGTTGTTTGTCTTTTTCCAAAGCTCTTGAATGAGATGGAGGACTGATATGTTGTTTGGTTTTTTCCCAAGCTCGTGAATGAGATGGAGGACTGATATGTAATATAGCTTTTACCCAAGCTCATGAGTGAGTTGGAGGATTGATATGCTGTTTGCTTTTTCCCAATCTCATAAATGAGATGGGGGACAGATATAATATATGCATTTTTCCTAAGCTCATGAATGAGATGGAGAACTAATATGTTGTATAGAATTTTCATAAGCTCATGAATGAGGCGGAGGACAGATTTGTCGCATGCCATTTTCCAAAGCTCATAAAATATAAGATGGATATGTCGTATACTTTTTTCCCAAGCTTATTAAGGAGTTGTTTGACAGATATGTTGTATGCTTTTTTCCCAAGCTCATGAGTGAAATGGACAACTTTTCATAAACTCATGAGTGAGATGGAGGACAGAAATGTTGTATGCCTTTCCCTAAGTTCATGATTAAGATAGAGGTGGAGGATATATGTTTTATGCCTTTTCCTCAGCTTGTGAATGAGATGGAGGGCAGATATGTTGTATGCCTTTTTCCTAAGCTCAGGAATGAAGTTATATTAGATGGAATCCTTTGTAGCCAATACCAGTGGATAGACTACAAATTAGAGAGATATCTTTACGCTTAGGTGATATGTTGCACACTATCTGTTCTGCTTGTATTAACTACTTAGCCGTATTTGGTTTATGCATAAACGTCATATTATTTGTTATTTTGCTTTTCAGCCGAGATTGTCCAATATTCTACATGAGGAAGAAAGTACAAATAGAGTTAAATGATCAAGACAAAATCATTCAGAGGTTTGGAGAACCTGTCTGGTAGGATGTAGGAAACGGGTCGAGATTTACGTTTTTTCATATTTAACGGGGCTAGCTCTGTCTACCTCTGCTGTAGTGTTTTTCAGCAATAACTATATAATATTTTTATTTTTATATACTGTACTCGTGGTTTTTTTTTTTTTTTTTTTGCCAGTGTTATTAATGAATTTTATTTGCATTATACTTATTTGAATATTAGATGTCCTATATTGAAAATACTTTGGTTTTATATATATATATATATATATATATATATATATATATATATATATATATATATATATATATATATATATATATATATATGTGCGCGTCGATACAGATCCGGGCTTAGGACTGGCACTGAGTTGAACTGAATTGCTCCCGCATGGCTGGTTTAGCTTCTTAACTGAAAGTTATTAAGTAAAATTACGTTAATATATTTTTTTTAATGAATACATCAGTACAATATGCAAAGCTCTGTTTGGCTTTGTATTTTATGAAGATAAGATTTTTAAAGTTTTTAGCACTTTTCAGTAAATTAATTTTATGATCGGTTGTAAACCTCTTTGCAGTTGATATAATTTGTGGTATTTTTTTTTTTTTTTTTTTTTTACTTTTTTTTCCCAAACCCAAAACATGGATGTTTGTTATGAATTGTTTTCATTATTTGTTTAAGTGAAGCTTTTTGTTTAAAGGCTTCAAGAGTACGAGTTTATATTTTTTTGAGAATTCCATTTCTTATTTAAAATATTTAGAACTACTTTGCCAGTTTTTTTCTGTCATGTTGAAGAAATGCCTTATTAACCCTTAAACAAAAATATATTTGAATAGTTTCTTTGTGATGCGTTTCAAATAAATTTTGTTTATATTTTAATGTCACCTTTGTTTTTACCTATTTGAAATATGTTATAGACCGATGTATCGTGGTGGTTAGAGCACTCGACTGGAAGCGAACATATCCATGTTCATGCCCTCCGTAAGGTGTTAGGAAACATGCAGTCTTAATGCTCCAGCTCCAGCCTGTCTGGATCCACCCTCATTTGATTGGGGAATTAGAGTAATACAAAATGTCAAATAACATCACTTCCTTTTCTAAGCATATCACCAGTGGCAGAATAGATATAGGCACAGAATTCAAGCGTGTTAAGATTATCAGCAGTAACAAAAATGTGGCTTGGAATGGAAATCCTCAGTAAAAGTAGTTATTTGCTATTTTATGTGTCAATTAATCCCAGTCATGGGGGGTGGACACAGGGGGATCTGGGAAATTAAGGCTGGATGCTATTTGTAACGTCCTTTGGTGAATTTGATATAATTTTTTGTTAATTTGTCACTCAGTTCCTCATTATGGGTGTGGACACTGACAGGTTGGTGCTGAGGTATCTAGCTTGGATGCTTTCCTAATGTTTTGCAGTGGGCTCAAACAAAGATCCGTCACTACCCGAGTTGCCACTGCGGCCCCCTGGACTAAGTACCTGTACATACAAAACCTTATTGTACGCTGTATCTCATATATTAACAGAAGGCATAAGTTGAAAGGAAAAAAAATAACATGTTTATAAATAAATAAATTTTATTACACTGACCAAAAAAATTAGGACAAGACACAATTGTACAATATATACAGCAGAATATGTACAGAACAATAATAATAATGATAAAAATAGGGTCATTGATAGGAATAAAAGATGGCTGCTCATGAGATGTTCAGTTAAATGTCAAGTGTTGAAAGTTCTGAAAGCATTGCTTTGTCACATGAAAGTCAAGTACATACAAGAGACTTTCAGAGGTTATCTGTATCGTACACAGCAGGTATGAACATTGTTCATGGTTCTCCTTGTTATATCACTGGAGACCAAACTCAAATGAACGATATAGTTGTCAGGGATGTAAGTAAACAAAGTTAAGATCTATAAAGCACTACAAAGATGTGGAATAATGGCATAAAGAAATTCTGTTAATATCAATGTTTTAAGTGGTGTGCAATGACTTAGATAATCATGATACCTTTATCAAGTATGTTATTTGCCATTTAATGGGTCACTATTAATCCCCATTCGAATAGGGGTGGACACAGGCAGGGGCTGGGGAATTCAAAATGTTGGAAATAACCAGTACCACTAGGAAATTTAAAATGTTGGAAATATCAAGTACCACCTGGAAAGTCAGCTGTTGGAAATAACAAGTACCACTTGGAAATTCAAAATTTTGAAAATAACTAGTACCACTTGAAATTTCAAAATGTTAGAAATAAGTACCACTAGGAAATTTATAATGGAAGTAAAAAGTACCACTTGGAAATTCAAAATGTAGGAAGTAACTAGTACCACTTGGATATTTAAAATGTTGGAAATAACATGTACCACCTTGAAATTCAAAATGTAGGAAGTAACAAATACCACTGGGGATTTCAAAATGTTGGGTATAACAACTACAACTTGGAAATTTAAAATGTTGGAAATAAGTAACACTTGAAATTTCAAAATGTTGGAAAGAACAAGTACCACTTGGATTTTTAAAATGTTGGAAGTAACAGTATCACTTGGAAATTCAAAATGTTGGAAATAACAAGTACCACTTGGAAATTTAAAATGTTGGAAGTAACAAGTACCGCTTAGAAATTCAAAATGTCGGAAGTAACAAATACATTCTTGGATGGTAAAGAGTGTATATTAGTAATAAATATATAATTATGCAGATCTAACAGAACAGCTATGGATAGTTTTGTATATCTAACTATGTGCAAAGAGCAATTAAACTGGGCACCATAATATCACTATTTATATATTGTAACAGCCTTAAAACTTTAAATTAAGGTGTATACTTTGTTGGTTTAACAATGAAAGATATCTTTTTGTTTTATTGCAACAAATGTATAAAATACTGTATTTGTTGCATCCATTAATATCTTAAATTCTTATTTGTTACAGTACCTTCCTTAATGTAATTATATCCCTTCATGTGGTTTTATAATAAGATATGAAAGTTCAGAGGCAGTGGAAGTTAATATGTAACTTTTACTTGTAAAATATGAATATTTATAAATAGATTTTCTGTTCTGTACACCCAAATTTATCAAACGCTGTTAGAAATATTTTGATCACCTGTCTGTTCATAACGCTCCTTATAACACTTCTCCATCTGAATTCTTACTCAGCTCTCCATTAAGATTTTATTTATTTTTTTTTTGCTAATTAACATCTATATACTGTACTGGTATTTATGTATATACTGAACTGTTAATTTGTAACTATTAAAGCAAATGCCATGTTAAATAGGTGTTGATAACTGACAGTTAGTGTAGAAAAGCAACGACGCATGAAACTACTAACGAGAATGATCATTAGTTAGTTTTACACTGTTCGTGATCTTGTAAATCGCACTTCAGGTTGAGAAGCGATTCTTTTTTAAATATCAGTTTTTACAGCTCTGCTTGACTAAGCCTGTACTGTGTTGTAAGACCAACGAACAGTATACTTCATAATTTACAGCACAACTCTTTCCAAAGTAATTAAAATTTATGATAAAATGACCCAAAGTTTGTTGTTCGTGATCTCAAGTCGAGTGTTCATCCAATGTCTCATTCCATACCCCTAATATATCAGACGAGTCTACAAGAAACTGCAGAACTGGCTTTAGCAGTGCAGCTATTAATAATTTCTTGACTTTTAAGGAAAAAATATGCTTCATACAGAAATTCCACAGCATTAGACCTCCATATATATCACGCAAGACTATCCTATCTGTAGAACATATAACTTTTTTTATGAAATTAACAGGAAAACGTCATTCGATAATCAGGTCTTTAGTTATATAAATAACACAATCTCCACAAACTGAGATCACAGACATTCGATCGATTTCTTCTACTAGGAGATCGCAGTACAGTATTAAGAACAGAATTACGTCCTCATAGGCTCGTGCCAGAATGACATCTTGCAACATTTTGCAAAATGTGGTCGTTACATGCAGCATTTTAACATATGTTTCATCTAATAAAAAATGCCTCCATTGGGGCTAAACTATAAAAGCAACAAATCTTTATATAAATAAAAAAAAGTTCAGCATCACCATCTTCCTGTGGGTTTGGTAAATCTCATTCCATTCTTATAACGCACAAATAATATATGTTCAAGGCACCGTCTATTCCATGTACCAAACCCACTTTCCATCTAATATAAAAAAAGTTTTCCTTTAACTGCTTCAACTAGGAAAATACCGTTCCATGCAAGCAAAGAGAAGCTGGTTCTTGACCTTGCTTATTTAACAATGTACTCTCACTACGTCTTGTAAAAAGCAGTGACGTGTTGGATATGCCAAGTAATTATCTGCTCTCGGGCAAGGATAAAATGTATTCAGAGACAGATCTGCAACAGTAAGCACCAAATCCATGGGTATCCTAACCAAGAACATAGCAAACTAGCACAGTCTGTAGAATGCCTCTCAATGGCATTGTGTTTGATGTTTCCTCTGCACTGTGCAATGTTCTGGAATTCTGAGATACCACACAAGTAGAGTCCAGTGCTTTTCATATGCATCGTCAACTTGGACTCTGAAGTCCTTGAAAATTAATCAACACAGCGTTCAAGTACGAACTCGAGTCCTTAGAAATAGCGATCTGGGTTGAAAGGCGCCGAGTCGTTGACAGAGACAGGCATCGCCATGGGTACAGGAACACCACCGATTCTGAGGTCGTCCATGCCGCCCCAGCCATTACTTACCTCCGTGGGTCCTGAGACCTGAAAGATTGAGAAAAAATTAGGTTAGTATAAAAATCTAGGTTTGATTTTATTACAGAAAACTACAGTTTGATTTGCACTACGGCATACAGTGGACCGGGACAACACAGTGGTTAAGGTGCTTAACTTGATAAGCGACAAATCTGCGTTTGAGTCCACCGCCCGGAGTGCTAGGAAGAGCACCCAGCCTTAATACCCCAGCTCCAACCCTATTTGATGACTGCAGCACACAAAAGTACTAAAACATATAGGAGATATTGGCACTTTAAACCTCTTAAGACCCAATTTCACAAATCAGTAATTTAATTACTGAACTTACAGATACTCAAAGACCACCACTGATTCATTTAGTATCTTGGCTTTGGTTTATGTAACAAACACCCATGTACATAAGGAACCTCATATGTAAATATGTGTTATAACTTTAACAAAAAAATTTATTTAATAGATTCGACATAGAAAACCATGCACTTAATATAGTTTTTTTTTTCTTGAGATATGTTACCGAAGAACAGTTGGGTTTGTACACTTATTTTTTTTTTTTTGTAGTACCTTTTTTATATAGTTTTAATGGGCAGAGATTGAGATATCTATTTAACAGACTAAGGATATATCACTATTATTTCAAGACTGGGGATATCTGCCCTTTTATTATTTCTAGAGCTATGGAAGGGCATTTTCCCATGTAGAGAAATTATAATTTTTTTTTTTTTAGCATTATTATTATTACTATTATTTAAACTTCTTATCCATGGAATTATAAAATAAATATTAACTCATAATGGGCCCCCCCAAAAAAAAGCCAATTGTGAAAATATAATTATCCAAATTTTTTTTTATTAATCACGATTAATCAATGCAAAAATATTTAAAATACACCAAGAATTTAGTTATAAATAAAATTTCTTACTCATCTCAATATAAATAAATAATATAATACATTTAGAAAAAAATAAACGAGTTATGATAATTATATATAATTATCCAATTTATAGAGCCTCGCGCATTAAGCCATTCACATGTTTAATTTCCAAATTTTGGAGAATTTCGGTCCTTTTCAATTAGTTTGTAAACAACCTTGGCACGAGGGTGACAAAGAGGATTAATAGTGAAACTAGAGGCAAAAATAATGAATGATAGTGAAATACATATCAAAATAGTGTTTGATAGTGAATTGTCAAAATAGTCTGATAGTTAATCAAGTGTCAAAATAGTGCCTAATAGTGAATTATATGTCAAAACTGTTTGATATTGAATTGAGTGTCAAAACTGTTTGATAGTGAATTAAGTGTCTAAATAGTGTTTCACAGTAAATTAAGTGTCAGACTGACAAATAGTGTCGTTGGTTGGTACACTCGTTTTATGGTGACGTATAGTGATATAATAACGAATCTTTGTGATAGTGAACTAATAGTATTGTCACCATGGGCCGATTAGGTAAGTGCTATATTTTTGTAGTATTAGTTCAAACGAAGCTTGAATATAGCGTATTAGTGTTTCAAGTCTCAAGTGGCCGCCATGGCCGGCTGGTAGTTTACGCGACTTTGATTTGTCAAGTCGTCGATTCGAGACCCACCATGGTCTGAGGTTAGAAAAGGCATTCACTCAGGTAACGGTCACACTATCAAAACCAAAGTCCTATGAACGGGGGCACCGTGCCAGCCCTTACTAGAAAAGGGGGGTCCGTGACGTAAAACCGAGGATCAGATCAGTGTTCCATACATTAAATTTGTCCTTATCAGAGTTCAATATATATATATATATATATATATATATATATATATATATATATATATATATATATATATATATATATATATATATATATATTAAAAGATTTATTCGTGACTATAAAATAACCTATTTTTATAAGCCGAAGCTCTGGGGATTTCCAACATAGATCGGGCTTGAGCGCGCATGCGCCGACACGAAGGGTTCATATTAATAATGCAATAATTGTTGTTCCTATTGCATATTTTATGATATTACGCCAATTGATGTATTTATTTAGTTTCGTTAATGGATGAGAGACTTTTATCTTGTTTACTTACGAAGACTGATGGATTTTTTTTTTTTACAATGGTATTTTATATATTTTTATATAGGTAAAAAGAGAAGAATTTGTTACTACTACTGCCGCTTCTGTTATTACTACTACTGCTACTACTACTACTACTAATAATAATAATTTCTAATATGTGTAAGCGACATTCCTTTATAGACGATACCATAGGGTGTTTGGGAATTTCTGGCGCTTCCTGAATTCACGTGTTGAGGAATTCCCGTTCTGGAATGCCACGATGAAAAAAATATCGGGTTTGGCTGGCTCCAGGCAGACACGCTGGCACCAGAACAACCTCAACTCTCTCTCTCTCTCTATTCCAATCTAGAATCCAGACACAAAGACCTCCCCCTCCTTGCTATATATAAAGCGTCTCTCTCTCTCTCTCTCTCTCTCTCTCTCTCTCTCTCTCTCTCTCTCTCTCTCTCTCTCTCTCTCTCTATATATATATATATATATATATATATATATATATATATATATATATATATATATCGCTACCTTCCACTGTTGCCAAATTTAAACGTGTAAATTTCTGGGTTAATATTTAATAAACTTAAGTTGTTTTATAAATAAAAAATATATCTGCCACATATATTTACACTGAAATCATATATATATATATATATATATATATATATATATATATATATATATATATATATATATATATATATATATATATATATATATATATATATGTGTGTGTGTGTGTGTGTGTGTGTGTACGGTGAAATATATTATAAACTATTTTTAAACTAGACAAATATTTTACATCTATATTTATGATTCTCTCTCTCTCTCTCTCTCTGGAATTCCCTTCCATTCTTCTCACGTGACATGCTTTTAAATCGTAACCAAAAATTAGGCCATGCATGACTAAAACCAAACAGGATATGTAATGTATTAAACCTAACCTCAACTAGTCTTCAACACGTCTTAAACCTATCCATTAAACCTTTAACCGCGTTAGGTAACCTTAGCTTAAGCTAGTTTTAGTTTTGATTGTACGTTAAATGAAAAATTGCTTAATTTAGGTTACATTTAAAAACTTTGCCACCTGTCGCCTGGTATGTGGATTACGTAATGTTCAAGCCACGTACATGGTACATATGAATACAATTATTGCACACACTAACTTTGAGAGATTGCTAAACAGAGGTTGTTAATTTTTAGTTCAAAGTAGTTTCAAGTTAAACAGTGTTCTTGGCCCATTACTATTATTATTATAAGCGGTAGTAGTGCTGGCAGTAGTAGTAATTAAAGAAACTACTGATAGAAGTAAATACCTGTTCTTAATAATAATAATAATAATAATATCGTCTCGAAGAAAATCAAGAGCTTGTAAATGCAAAAATAAAAAATAATAAATAACCACAAACAAACCAGAGCAAAAAAAAAAAAAAATAAATAAAAGTATCTTTCAAACAAAATGTCATTCACTCTGGTTTTTCCTTACAGGTAAAAACCACAAACTGCCAATTCTGAAAATTGTTTATATCAATACACAAATGCTGACTGACTTCTTCCTGGTAACATAAACAAAGAAAATGAATACGGACTCTCTCTCTCTCTCTCTCTCTCTCTCTCTCTCTCTCTCTCTCTCTCTCTCTCTCGCAAAATTGATTTTCTCCATGGATGCACAGTTTAACACGATTCATGTAATCAAATTATTATTATTATTATTATTATTATTATTATTATTATTATTATTATCATTTTTGTTGCTGTTTGTTATTATTATTTATTTCTTCTTTATGGTGGGATGGAAAACTCTCTACTCTCGTCAGTCTCCCTTTCATATGAGGCGAGTAAAAAGGATAAGGGAGAGTGGTAGAGATGGAACATTGATGTACTGACAATCTCTCTCTCTCTCTCTCTCTCTCTCTCTCTTAGTCTTGTCATACAGGAAAATATCATAGAGGAAGTTGGATGAATATAAAATCAACATTAATTTATACAGTTGGGGCAACCGGGCTAGACTGATCTATCTGTATATGACTAGGAGACGGAGAACTACGAGGAATATTCTATTCCTCTCATATAGTTTGGTTAATACATACACATTTATCTACAACAACTCACACAAACTTAGTAAATACTGACATGAATACTATGAAAATAAGCACATACATTCGCATACGTACACAAACATTAACGCAAATACTCTTTAAATGCGCATATACATACATATACGTACATGCTGACAAAAAAGATGTAAATACGCATATAGCCTACATTCGCATATGTACATACAGTCAGTCATTCGGTACTTAGACCATGTGGATCAACACCTACCATAATGCACATTATCGTACGCTTGCATCTTATGTCCCCATGACGTCATATATACGTGCATATGTACACATACACACCAACCCAACCCGACCACTTCTACTATTGATACATCATCATCATGTGCGTTCGAGGTTGAAACGGGTTTGTGGGGTTTTTCGCTCCAAAACGATTATTAGGGAATTTTGCAGATCGTGTTCCCGCGTTTTTCTTCTTCTTTTTATCTGTTTAAGAGAAAATTAGGGAATTTCGCTCTTTAACCTAGATTTTTTTTTTCCATCGTTAAGATCACACCAGGGAATTTCGCAATTTTTTTTTTTTAATGGTTAAGGCTACGTTTCCACTAGGCTGCAAACGCTGCTTCTGTTTTTCGCAGCCTCTGCCTGAGTTTAGGTGATACATGTAATCCTATGGAGCTGTTTCCACTAGAGGCTGCGTTTCGCAGCTTCTATGAAGCGGCGGCTAGTGGAAACAGCTCCATAGGATTACATGTATCACCTAAACTCAGGCAGAGGCTGCGAAAACAGAAGCAGCGTTTTGCAGCCTAGTGGAAACGTAGCCTTAGAGAACGAAAGGGGATTTCGATTATATATATATATATATATATATATATATATATATATATATATATATATATATATATATATATATATATATATATATATATATAGTATATGTGTGTGTGTGTGTGTGTGTGTGTGTGAAATTTCGCAGCTTCATCTTTGTGTATTTTTATATCGATAGAAAACTAGGAAATTTCAGATAATTTTTCGTTTTTTACTTAAAGCAAACTTGGTTAGTGCTCTGGGCACAGTGATCACGTGTTTTTATACTGACCCATGGCTAATAAACGATGCTCATTTTTTCATATTTATTTATTTATGTGTAGACAAAATGGGGTTAGGGTTTGGGGGGTTGAGGATTTTTATTGTGGTCCCGTGTTTGTATATATTTCTTTTAAACTATTTTTTGCTAATAAATATTACTTTTTTATTTATTTTTATTGAACAAGAGTTACTACACAGACTAGCTATGAATTTTGAATGAGTTGCTTTGGTCTCTCTCTCTCTCTCTCTCTCTCTCTCTCTCTCTCTCTCTCTCTCTCTCTCTCTCTCTCTCTCTCTCTCTCTCTCTCTATATATATATATATATATATATATATATATATATATATATATATATATATATATATATATAAAGCTTATACCCATTTTCACTCAATTAGGTCAATAATAGGGAAACTAGGACCCAATGGCTCTCAACTTCAAGCTCAAACGAAGGTGTTTATCAAATTAAAGCAGAAAATGAAACTAGAACCCGTAGACTCGGTAGTTCAAACCCAATATCACTTACCTCACTGAACATATAAAATTGTATAATGACACAATGACTAAAATATGAATAAAAGATGAATGATTTACTCACCTCATCATAATCAAGGTCATCATCTTGTGTGAGGTAGGTGGGTAGAGCGTCTCCAGGGGCACCCATACTCAATAATAGATTAGCAATGCCCGTCACACCATTAGCTAAGGCCAACTGAAAAAAAAAATGGGGAGGATGTCATAAATAGAAGATTATTTAAAGGTTTAAATTACACTTCTATAGAAGAAACATACATGTATAAAATAACAGAATAATTAATTTTTATTATTTTTTTAACAAACTTAAATGCAATTATATAAATATCATATAGATGGACATTAAATTTAATTTAAAAAATGGGCACTGCAGAGAAAACACACAAATACACATTACAGTTATTGACCTGATTTGGGGTCAAGTCAGGATGGCATTTTGATTGTTAAGCAAATAAATATATAAATGAATAAATAAATACATATATGAATCAATAAATGAATAGATATGGAAATTGATGATTAAAGAAAAATAGAAATACTGACCTGATATGGGGTCAGGCCAGCATAGGTTTCAAGTGTCATTGACGCTTTGCATGACTCCGTGAGGAAAGCTACCAAGGTCTGGTCGCGATTTTCAACTGCGTAGTGTAACGCTGTGCGACCGCTCTTCCCTTCCTGAAAGAAGAAGAAAATACACACTGAGTAAATCTGATTTAATAAGTAATCTTTTATATCTTATTTCAACTTTTCGAACTGTTACATGGGGTCACGATATTTCACTTTCCCTCCTGTGAGATGGATATCTATAATAATAATAAAAAAAAAAAATTCTCCCAAACAATTAAATGTTTGATTTCAGCTTTTCACACTATTCACAGAGGGTCGCTATTCTCCAACGCATACCCTCCTCTTTTATTTTCTTAGCTAGTCTAAGAGGTCAGTTAGAATTAGCAATCCTATATAAAGATGAGAAAAATAGTTGAGGAAGATTCCACTAGTATTATTTTCCTTGTTTGTATGTATGTATGTGTGTGTGTATGTCTGCACACACAAGGGAATTTTATTTGACCATTTCCAAGAAAGAAAAACTACTTTGTCCTAATTTAACAGAGGACGTGAATTCCGTGTAATTTCATCTCGTATTTTTTTTCCTAGTTTTTTCATTTAAAATTTTCCTCAACAATTAACTCTCCATTTCTATGACCTGCATAAAGTTAATCTACAATAAATGTCTTTAATCATAATTAGAAATTAATTAACACCAGGTTAAATGGACACGATTAACTTAAATATGATTAAACCTAAATACGTAACAATATCTTAACTTTGGCTTCATCTTTAATTAATCTCTGATTAAAGAGAATTTCAATTTATGGAATGATACGATTATTTTTAATTCACAGATAGATCTATCTATCTATCTACCTTGGCTGTTTCCCCCTTTAATTGGGGGGGGGGGGGGGTAGCCGACATAAAAAAAAGAAAACAAAAAAGAATACCTTACAATAAGGGGATTATTTTCTTTTTTTTTTATGTCGGCTACCCCCCAATTAAAAGGGGGAAACAGCCAAGGTAGATAGATAGATAGATCTATCTGTGAATTAAAATAAAAGTTCATAAAAGAAGAAATTAATAATGTGATTCATTGACTGTTACATTCTTTTAAATTCATTACAGAATTATATTACAAAACAACAGAGGAAATGTTTAAGGAAATTAAAGGTTTAAAAAGTCAACAGATAGGTTCAAAGTTATGTAAATTTAAATTCATTTCTAAATCACGAGAGAGAGAGGGAGAGAGAGAGAGAGAGAGAGAGAGAGAGAGAGAGAGAGAGAGAGAGAGAGAGAGAGAGAGAGAGAGAGAGAGAGATAAATTAAATAATAAAAGTCACACCGAGGACCTAGAAGATCCAAATTTAATTTTAATATTTTAGATTTGAATTAAAATGTTTAAAGTAAAACATAGAGAAAATAAAGAGATAAAAATATATTCTACTGAAATTAATTTGAGGGGAAACTGAGGTGGAAATCTAAACCTTTATATTACATGAGGGGAAAATGAGGTGGAAATCTTTAAATTAAAAGAGGGGAAAATGAGGTGGAAATCTAAACCTTTATATTAAATGAGGGGAAAATGAGGTGGAAATCTAAACCTTTAAATTAAAAGAGGGGAAAATGAGGTGGAAATCTAAACCTTTAAATAAGAAAAAAACAAAGGGAATGAAAAAATCAAAGATAATATATCTGTAACCAAATGAGAATTGACGAAAAAAATACCAATAAACCAAAAGAGAGAGAGAGAAAAATAAATGAAGTTTCCAACTGATATGTAGATAGAAGAAAAATAACACAAACCTTTGCATTAATATCAGCTCCATACCACGTCAAATGCTGCAATATGTCTTTGTGGCCTCCTTGCGCTGCAATATGTATACACGTTTGACCTGTACAGAACGAGAATGAAACGCGTATTAGTCGAAGAAAAGCGATAAACTCGTGTAATATATGTCTCACATGATGTAATTTGTTTAATTATTTCGTAAACGTACTGGGGATAAGTTAAAGATAACCCTTTCCCAGTGTCCACTAATTAAAATGATTCTTTCCCAGTGTCCACTAATTAAAATGATCCTTACCCAGTGTCCACTAATTATAGTAATCCCTTCCATTGTCCACCAATTAAGATAATCCTTTCTAGTGTCTACTAATTAAGATAATCCTTACTAGTGTCCACTAATTAAGATAATCCTTATCAGTGTCCACTAATTAAGATAACCATTTCCAGTGTCCACTAATTATGATAGTTCTTCCCAGTGTCCTCTAATTGAGATACTCCTTTCAAGTGTTCACTAATTAAGATAATCCTTTCCAGTGTCCAATAATTAAGATAATAATTTCCAGTGTCCAGAGGTAAAGGTAAATCATCCCTGTGTCCTAATAGTGAAACTAATCCCTCTCTTAGCTAGTTAGGATAACCCCTTCCTTACTAGTAAATATAATTCCTCCCGTGTCCAGAAGTAATTTGCCTTGTGCCCAATAGTAAAAATAATCTTTCCCAGTGTCCTAACAGTATATAGATAATCCTTCTTAGTGTCCAATAGCACAGTAAATTCCCCTGTGTCCTATACCACGTGACAAAGTAGTAAATTTAAAAAGGTCAACATAAGGTCAAAACATCCTTTTGTTACAGCTTTCTCTCTGCCCTCCTTTCTCCAAGAGGGATTCCCTAAGTCTGAACTGTAGGAAAGGGGTCAAGAATTTCTGAGAAAGCAAAAGACCGAGTCAAAATAGCAATAAATAAATAAATTGAATAAATAAAGAAAGAAAGAAACGGTATTTCAAAAAGATACAATCTAGGTATTATTATTGTTATCATTATTATCATTATCAGTAGTAGTAGTAGTAGTAGTAAGTTGCATAAGAAATTTTAAGTAGTAAGAGCAACAAGTACAGCAATAATATTCTCATTCTGGAAATCCCAGTAGTATGCAACATGATCATTACATCAACATCATCCTCTCTCTCTCCGCGCACACACACACACCCCTCTTACAAGTCATATATTATATAGCACTTGACTACAATCTACATTCCTTGTCAAATTCTAAGATATCCAGTGGGGCCACTTTCTCTGGGAAATCCCTGTGTGCGTTTTACACACGTACTGAACAGTAAGTGACTCAAAAGGGACGAAAACCATACGTGTATGTCTTAAGAGTGCATACATATGTATTAGACACGTATTGTACAGGACTCAGAGAGTAAATAAATGTTTAGTACACGTACGGAAATCGTATTAACCGTGTGTATATTTGTTTTATTACACAGCAAAAAATATTATGTCATCTACATTGCAGCCTCTCTGATGTTATATGATCTTCCATAATAAAAACCAGTTATAACTAGTATTTAATTAAGATTATTCATTATATTACACCATTAATTTAATTTACTCTCAAGTTGCTATTAGTCACCCCACATGACCTTAGCTTGACCTTGGAATCTATTTTCCTTAAAAAAAAAGGTCATATAGGTTAACTATCTCTCACTGTTAAAGTTAAAAGAATATAATATAAATACACATACAATGGCACCAGTCCCCA
>JAXCGZ010011370.1:0-2500 GCA_037179515.1 Halocaridina rubra | reverse complement strand
ATGAGAGTAGTGATAGTAGTAACAGTGATAATAGTCGTAATAGTAGTAGTATAGTAACAGTTGATATTAATGTAGTAATAGTATAGAAATTTGTTGAGATAGTAACAGTGATACCAGTAGTAATAGTTGTAGCATAAATATCGTTGATACTAATAGTAGTAGTAGTACAGTAATCGATGTTAGTAACAGTAGCATTAGCAGCAGCAGAGTAATCAAAAGTATTTCTTATTAAGGAAAAAAAATAGTTAAATTCGAAGTAAGACGCACATGCGCACACACATGAACACTGGACATTTTTTCCTTTTAAGTAAAATAATTACGTAAGTTTCTTTTTTCTTCCTACTTATACCCACACACTTGAGAGGAGATTCCAAGAATCACGTGAAAAAACCCAATGGGATTATTCAACATTAAATAAATAAAAGAAGCCAGCGGGAGGAGTAAGCCAGCCCAACTCAGTGCCAGTTCTAAGCCCGGATGAACTGGAAAGAGTTAGTGTCACGGAGGACATCATTCAATCTTGCAAAAATCTCGGCCTGCTGGCTAGTACAGTGGTAACGCGCTGGCTTCGCATTCATGAGGTCGAAAGATCGGTTCCCGTCCAAGACCGAGAGTTTAAGCTGTTTACTGGCAGGAACTGCTGTGGGTGGACACCACAGTGGGGGGTTGGGGCTTACCCTGGCTGACGAACACCCATTGTATTGAAATGGAAATAAAGTATTATTATTATTATTATTAAATAAATATTCATGTAAAATGGGGACGTTACGTCAAGCTACCAGCTCGGGGTCGAAGTTTGAACTAATAAAGTATTTCAGGAAAACCCATGTCGGAGTACATAGAAAAATAACCCTTATAATTATTATTGTGTAATCTTAGAATTCCCAATAGTGAAACGAGCTTGTGCAGAGCGTGTGTGCTAGCACACATACGTGTGTCTGTGCACGTATATATATATATATATATATATATATATATATATATATATATATATATATATATATATATATATATATATATATATGTAGATGTGTGTGTGTGTGTGTGTGTGTGTGTGTGTGTGTGTGTGTGTGTGTGTGTGTGTGTGTGTGTTTAGGAGTCACACGCAGAGAGAGAGTCAAAGTCAAAAAGTCAAAAAACTTTATTCCATCAAGAGAGAGAGAGAGAGAGAGAGAGAGAGAGAGAGAGGAGAGAGAGAGAGAGAGAGAGAGAGAGGGAGAGAGAGAGAGAGAGAGAGAGGTGAATTGGAGCTGGCAATCCCTCCATCCATGAAGTAGAATTTTTTGCCCTTCGTTAAGATACTGTTTAATATTATCTCCACACATTAGTGATGTACTCACTGAGTCTGCTTGGTTGACGGGAGCACAGTGCACAACAGGAGCGTGCGAGAGACGGGTTAGCGTTTAATGGACTGAATCGTGGCCACTGTATTTTATGTATGTGTGTGTGCTTTGTAAGACCTTCATATCAGAGCAATACTTACATAGGTGTATGTGTTACTGTTAATAAATGTTATATACACACATTTCCACAGCTATGCACACACACACACACACACACACACACACACACACACACACACACACACACACACACACACACACACACACACACACACACATATATATATATATATATATATATATATATATATATATATATATATATATATATATATATATATATATACACACACAACCACACTGAAGCTCCCCTACTTACGAACAACCGAGTTACAAACATTCACAGATACAACAAAAACTTACCCATTATCTACCTATGTATCAGTGCAAGTATTACTGTACTGTATTATTACATTATTATTTCTGTACACTAATATTCATTAATACTTTATACTTTCTGTTTTATGTAGTAGATAAATGTCATTAGCCTTAGTACTGTACAGTACTGCATATATATATATATATATATATATATATATATATATATATATATATATATATATATATATATATATATATATATATATATAGTACAGTACTTTTGTTTACTTATAAACACAACTTACCAACAATTTTACTTACGAACAGACTTCTGGAAACTAACTCATTCGTAAGTTGCGGAGTGTCTATATATATATATATATATATATATATATATATATATATATATATATATATATATATATATATATATATATATATATATATATATATATATATATATATATATATATATATATACACTCATATGTGCAGAATGCAGATAAAGAGTCATATGGGCTTCCCGAGTAGTTAAAGAGAGAGAGAGAGAGAGAGAGAGAGAGAGAGAGAGAGAGAGAGAGAGAGAGAGAGAGAGAGAGAGAGAGAGAGAGAGAGAGAGAGAGAGAGAGAGCGTAATTTTCATCATAGTTGTATACTTTGATAATGTCTTATCACTCTGACGGTTCAAAAAAATTACTCACAATGGGAAAAACCTTAACTTAAACCCCCCAACCCCCACAAGTCCCCTTTCTCTCACCCCCCTTGTTTATGAATAC